>CAKNWW010289037.1:0-11368 GCA_932074435.1 Andricus kollari | reverse complement strand
AATTCCGTGAATTTAATTAATTCCTTGCATTCCGTGAATTTCATGAACTCCTTGAATTACGTGAATACCCAGGGGGAAATTTACCACCGGCGCGGTACCCCGCCAGTACCGCCGGGCGGAGTTCGGTACTGGCACGGTACTGGCATGACTACTGGCTTTGTACTGGTAAAACCCCTAATGATAACAATGTTCTGTACTGACTTGCAGTATTTGACCAGTACTGGGCTAGTACTGGGTCAGTACTGGGCCAGTTGGAAACCAGTATGACGCCAACCGTTAGCGGAACTCTTGCGTCGGTATTCTACCAATAATGACAGTCAGTACTGGGCCAGTTGTAAGCCAGTACTATGCCGATGGTTGGCACAGTACTAACAGCCAGTACTGGTATTTCTTCTCTATTACAACTGGCGCGGTACTGCGCCGGTCGTAAGCTCTGGCTAATATCCGACTTTTCCCCCTGGGTATCATGCATTCCTTGATATCCGTGAATTCCTCGAATTCCGTGAATTCCTTGAAATCCGTGAATTCCTTGAATTCCGTGAATTGCTTAAATGCTGTGAATTCCTTGAATTTCGTGAATTCCCCGAATTCCGTGAATTCCTTGAATTCCGTAAATTCCTTGAATTCTGTAATTCCTTGAATTCCTATAATTCCGTGTATTTAATGAATTCCTTGAATTCCGTGAATTTCATGAACTCCTTGAATTCCTTGAATTTCATGAATTCCTTGATATCCAGGAATTCCTTGAATTCCGTGAATTCCTTGAAATCCGTGAATTCCTTGAAATCCGTGAATTCCTTGAAATCCGTGAATTCCTTGAATTCCGTGAATTGCTTAAATGCTGTGAATTCCTTGGATTTCGTCAATTCCCCGAATTCCGTGAATTCCTTGAATTCCGTGAATTCCTTGAATTCTGTAATTCCTTGAATTCCTTGAATTCCGCAAATTTCATGAACTCCTTGAATTCCGTGAATTTCATGAATTTTTCGAAATCCGTGAATTCAAAATATTTTAAAATAATCTATTATACCGGAGAGTAATAATTACTAAACCTATCTGCTGTTTGCCGTGTAAATATGCGTGCTAAAACGAGGGGCCAGCTCAAAAAACACAGTGGTTCTTTTAGACGACCAACGCAAGAGTGGTCGTTTTAGAGGATCACTCCAAGAGAGGTGTTTTTAACATGCAGGTATCGAAATAAATCATTGCTATATATTTTACATTTTTTTCAAAAAAAAGTAATCTTTTCACTGCCAAACAATACCATCACTACTAAAATTATGATTCTCGAAGTAAATCACAAAAAAGATTTTTTTTAACTCCATTTTTATATTAAATGTATATGCTTTTAAAATAAGGTTAAGTCATAATAAGGTCTTGTTATATGATTGATAAGCTCATAATCATTATACGGGTACTTCGAACCTCTTATTAAATTTTTCAAAAACTTCATCAATTGTAATCAAAATAATGAATTATTTGTAACTTATTCTAAGGAATTTGATATTAAAATTATTATTTTTTAAATTAGTTTCAAAATACATAGCCTATGCACTAACTTAATTATATTCAATGTCAGTATTTTGAAATATTTCTTGCAGAAACTAAACATGTCAATTGTAATGATATTTTTAAGTCAGATCAGTTTCTAGTTTAGAGTATTTTTTTCAAACTTGAGTCCCCTGAAGTCAAATTTTCTATTTGTAGATTTTCAAGTTGAAATGCTCTATAAGTTTCAGTTGTTTTATATTGAAATTCTTCCTTGGAATTCTATTTTATTGCAAAATATGTTTAATTCGACTCTTTTCAGGACAGAAGACATTTAACTTTCGTCATTATTAAATTTGATAACCATTTTTTAACATATCTACTCTAAAATATTTCTTATTTCCAATGTTGAATACTTTTTTAATAAAATAATCTTTTCTCAAAACATATTTCAATTGGCATTTTGAATATTTAAATTTAATTGCCCAGATTTTGGGATCTGGTGGCATTTAACAATATTATCCGCGAGTCATATTGAATATTGACCCGAAATTAAATATGTTTACAAGGTCGCAATGATAATTTTCAACTAAAAAAAAGACAAATTATTGCCAATTTTAATGTGGAGGCACTTTAAAGTTCAAAGCCCTTTCCATTCAGGAATTTATTGAGCTGGCTTTTTTCGGCAAGAGCAGGAACTTTCCTGTTCAGTAATCGAACTGGAACGCGACCTCGCCAATGTGAGACTTACTTTTATACAATCAGTTTCTGGGAAAAGTAACCTTTGACGTCATGTCGGAATCTCCCATCCTACGATTTTAAAAATAGCTTACTTTCACTAAATTTGGCTCTCATTTAATAGGTCATTTGTACATTAAGAATAAAATTTGAGAGTTTTATAATAGTCAAAAAGATGATTTTTGTAGATTCACTCTTCACTAATACTCGCAACTAAAGTTCATTTCAAACTATTGTGTAGGAGCGATGATTGCACAGCAAACTTTGGGAGAAGAAAATAAAATAAAAAATATTTTTATGCTAAAGGACTAAATTAAAGTATGAATTGGATTGAAACTGTACTTCACATAAGATTTAATTTATAAGCGTAAAGAATTGGAAAATTCAAAATGAAGCGTTTCAAATGATTTTTAAATTGGAGGCTTTTAATAAAGGATTCAAATATGACCAAGTTTGAACACTATAAAAATGAATGCTTAAAACAGTTATATCTTAAAAATGTTTTCCATTAAATTAAACAAAATTTGTCTGAATTTGGACAAAATTGATTTGTATTTAAAACCTCAATGTCTGAATTCTAGATCTAAAACTTATTTTGAGCCCAATTTTGCTTAAATTCAAGCCTATTTTGCTGAATCTGAATTTAACCATTTTTACCATTCATTTCTACTGTAAAAGTATGAACACTATGCAGAAAATAAATAAGTAAATAATAAACATTGGCAGCAGTTAATTAAAAGTCAATAAAAACCCCCAGAAACAGTAAAAAAGAACAAGTAACCTTCAATAACAATCAATAGCAACTGATCAATAATAGCCGTACACGGTGAGCCTCAACCAACATCAACCCAAACTTCTTACTTAACGCAAATTCTTTGCCGGATTAATATTAATTACAATTTTTTATCACAAAAAAAAACATCTAAAAAAATCAAAATTTGAGTTTTCAAACAAAGGGCTCGATCGATTTGTTCCCTTCTTAGCTCAAAATATCTGGGCAATATAAGATAACTGAATCATGCAGAGAGTTTTTGTTGAGTACAAATTTTCCATAACCGTAGGGATATAAAAAACCTATATTTGCACTACAAAAACCTCTATAGAAGACCCAGTTTTCGTTCGACACAAAAGTTTACAAGAACTTTTTTTACTACATATTTTATGTATCACAGGATACAAATAATTAAAATTCTGTATTACGAAAAAAAAATCCAAAAATTCAAAATTTAAATTAAAAAAAAGAGCTCGATCGATTTGTTTTATTTTTCACTTAAAATATTCGGGCAACATCCGAGAATTAAACCCTGCAATGAACAGGTGTTGAGCAAGAAGTTTAAGTTGAAGTTGATTGAGGCTCACCGTGCTTAGCAATAGCAAACAAAACTGTTA
Organism: Andricus kollari; assembly: GCA_932074435.1. Taxonomy (NCBI): domain Eukaryota; kingdom Metazoa; phylum Arthropoda; class Insecta; order Hymenoptera; family Cynipidae; genus Andricus; species Andricus kollari. Next base: position 7,753 of record CAKNWW010289037.1, on the reverse strand, counting down.
ATCGTCAACAACAACCCTCAGCAAAATTAAACATCTAGCGACCATCGAAAAAAAACCTTCAAAATTGTCAATAACAAACACTTGTAACAGAGAAAAAACTTGTAACCGTTAATACACTGGAGTTTCGATTGAAGCAGGCTCGATTCACGCCTTCCGAAAATCGCTACCGCGGCGGTTTCGGGCTGAGGAGGAGAGCCCCTCGGGGTCGAGAGAGGGTGGTTAATCAAGCGTAAAACACCAGCAGCGTAGGGACAAAGGGTTAGTGCGAGGGTACGTATATTGCGTAATAAAACTATTAGTAAAAAATTATATCGGTAGACCTAGTACTTTTTTCTTTAGGCGTACTAACAGGGTCATTATGAGTAAAAAGGGCTACATTTTCATATTTTGCATAGCAACGCTATAGTGAGTATTTTTCATAGCGTTCTTAGTATTTTTCCTCTCATTAGGCACGTGAAACACATCTCTATGCCAAAAATACAGTCGGTAGACCTCCAAAGCTTAAATTTGTATGTATTTACATAGAAGCGCTATGATAAGCAGCTTCCTCAGGGTTGTTAGTATTTTTCCTTGCATTAGACACATGGGAAACATCTTCATGCAAAAAATGAAGTGCGTAGACCTAGTACTTTTTGCGCTAGGCGTGCTAACGCACGGACAGCTATTTTACCGACTACATCAGGGTTTCCTATGAAACCCTAGAAACTAGTACCCGTTAACAAAAACCCGTGACAACAATGAAGAAATCTGAGCAACTGTCAATAACAAATCTTGGAAATTTTCAACAACAACCCCTAGACACAGTAAAAAAAAACTAGTAACCAAAAAGTAGAAAACCAAAAATATATCTATCTCAACAATAAACCCTATTCCTACAATCATATCCAATTTATTACAAGAAGTATAGTTTTAAGAAGAATCATTGTTAACATTACGTTTACAATTAGAAAGAAATTGGAAACTAATCTCATTTTATGAAATAGTTCTTGTTCTAATAATACAATTTTTCAATTTGCTTTTAAACTGTTATCAGACATCATTGTTCTGGTACGTGCAAAACGATCCACGTGTTGAAAGCATTCTGCAAATGCGTGGATACTGCATATGCATACCTTGTCTTCGTGATATGAGATAAAATATAAAAATATAATTGTTTCTTATTGTGGGTATTTTATACTCTTTAAAACAATGACGTAACGAACAATGCATTCTGAATGAAGGCGTGGTTCGTCTAAAAAAGTGGGGAGTCATCGTACGCTAATCTTAGTCAAGTGGATATCGCACAGTGCAAAAAATCGTGACGTCGAGTACGAGATTGCGTCACGAAAAGAATGTAACCGTAACGAGAGGCGAGACGATTTGTCAGACGTATAGTACTTTACAGACAAAGTTTACAGATAAATTCCCATTATGCGGAATAACAAACTGCGCATTTTTTAATGAAACTATTAGTAAATAACAACAATAACAGATGATTAATTTACTATAAAAGAAATGTAATCTATAAGCGACTCGACACACATTCCCAAGGAAAAGTTCAGAAGAGTTGTTTTTTGTTTCAATTCGTACTTTTTTTAATCAAAGGTTATTACTAGTTTCTAGAAGAATGGTTTTTCTCATTTGTATGGTTATTGAAAGCTCCCTTTTTTCGTATTTTTATCATCTCTCCTTGGAGAATTATATGCTGCATAGCCAAATCCTTATTAATAACCTTTCATTTAAAAAAATAGAAATAAAAACAAAAAACAACTTGTCGTATAATTTTGTTGTACAAGAATAATATAACAGAAGTTTTTGGAGTCAAATTAAAGAATGTAATGATTTTAAAACTTATCATTTTTTAGCATCAAAGCCTAGGAAAATTAACGATTGATTTTAAAGTGAAGATTTTATAATTCCACAATTTGAAACTGAAAGCATTTATTCCCTATAGTTTTGTTGAGATATTTCAGTGAAGAAAAGTAAAGAAATATCACAGAAAAAAGCAAAATGTAATCTTTACAGCGATTTCAGAGTAATCTATACCTGCAAAAAAAATTAACTTCACGTGTTAAGATTTACCCACCACATGGGAAATGGTTACCATGTTAGCTCTATTAAACCTTGTTTTGTTTCGATGCGAAAAAATTCAACTTTATATACTTAAAAATTACAAGCAACAAAAATTCACTTCTGTTTTTTTTTGTGATAAAATAAAACTCTTAAAGTGATGATTTTCTTTTATAATAAAATGAAGTATATCACAGAATAGTGATATACTATTGTTATCTGATGCTTTTGGCAAGATTGAAAATCCAGAGAGGAAAGATGAATGGTAGCGTTATTAATCAAGTGTTTGGAAGAAGTTTGAAAGGTCGTAGGTCATGAATTGGCAAGTGAACATTTTCTCTCTCCTAAAAATAACTTATCTGTCTTCAGTTTGTTTTCTTTCATACAATTCAATCAACTTTATTTTACTACAATCTAAAGTTCGTAAAAATGAGGTGGTAACAGATCATATTTTCTTTTAGAATTAAGACAAAGAATCCTTAGACTGATTGTACAATGATTGTATGTAATTGCAAATTATAAAATTTCCAAAAACTTTAATATTTGAGGCTGGTTCAAAATATAAGTTTAGAAATGGAGCAATACCTTATTTTAAACAATAAATTAAATTATTTTAATTGAAGATTTATTTAAGATCAACGTATTAAACATTTTCGTCAACGAAATTGGTTCCACCATTTTTGGATTAAAAAATGTTTATTTCAACATATTCATCAAAATTAAAAAAAAAAAATAATTCAGAAAAAATATAACGAGGTATTAACGGAACTTTTCAATTGTGCCCGATTTCAAATTAAAGTTATCATATATAGTGAAATAGATCAATTAAAACTTTATATAATTATCAAATTACTAGTAATTTAGAAGGTTTTCTTCTGATATTTTTAATTTAAATTGTGTCGCAAATTTAAAACATCATTTCAGTTTTGTTAGATTTAAAATTAAACTTTTTAGTTTTGATGATATGTAATCTAATTGAAAAATATTCAGCCTTGAATTTTTCCATTTAGTGTGTACAATTTTTAGAATTTAGAAAATAGAAAAGGAATGTATCATTTTCAGTCTTTGAAAGCTGTGAATTATAATCTGCAAATTTTATATTTTACAATTTTACACCACTTTAAATTCAAATTTTTCAATTCTGAACGCTATAAAATGTTGAAAATGGTCCACTTTTAAGTTGTAAAATGGATGCGAATGCGTATCGACATTAACTTTATAATTTCAACCCTCCTAAGACACATTTATTCACCCTCAAGTACAACCCACCTAAGTTACGAAATGAGATTTTTTCGATATATTGAAGTTTATTAACTTTTTTCACAATTTTTCCCTAGATCATCACTGATCAATGTGCCATATATTTTTATTAACTAAAATAATTATTTATTGTCCTTATGAAAAAATAGCAGTATAGGCATATACAGATTTTTTTAGGATTTTTTCACGATTTTAGGAAATTATGATAGGAAAATCATTAGAGAAAACTCATATTTTATAGTTTAAATATAATTATTTTCAAAAGATACAATTTCCAAAGATTGAAAAAAAATTATTCTTTATAATTTCAATATAAAATTATTCTATTTTAATTGATTTCAATTCAAGCTTATTTATTATTAAAAGTTTCCAGTGTACAGTTTTGAAAGATTGAAAAAGGGGAAAGTCATACAAGTTTTTTAGGTATTTGTTTATTTTTGCTGATGCTACTACGAGAAGTCAAAAAGGTTAAAGCCTTATTATTTATTCCAAGCATTTTAAGTCATGAAAAATAAAACACATATTACTAAAAAAGAAAAATGAAGAACCTAAGTAAAACGTCAAATGTATTTATTTCAAAAATATTAGTTTCCAATTATTATTTTAATTTTATGATACAATTTCGAAGATTTAAAATTGAACCCAAAGAAAGTCATACGTTATCAATTGTACATGCTTTTATTTTAAAATCACGTGTTTCTAAACTTCAATTAACAAAATAAATCAATTAAAAACACTGGAATAGTGAAGCAAAATCATATCAATAACGAATCAACTTTATGCTGCGAACGTATCCAATGTAAAACTTTAATATTTTTATTTTAAAATATTAAAAAATGATTGAATATGGAACATTTTTGCTTTTAAATTGTTAATACATGAAAGCTTTCTATTATAAATAAAATTGTCTCTACAACCCGAAAGTATTCACAATTTACACATACACATCATTCGAAATGGTTTGATTTTCTGCATATTATCAAATTAAATTTATTAGCGAAAAAAAGTCAACGCAGTAAATTTATAACCTTTTAATACTTTCATGAATGAAAATAATTTTGAGCCAATTTAAATAATCAATTGAATATCAAAATGTATAATTACTATCTAAACTTGCAAAATTATTTTAAAATTTAAAGCAGTTATTTTTATAAGCTGTTTATAAAATTTAAATTCTTACCGCCAAAAAATAATGTGCACCAATATTTTTAATTTTTAAATTATTATCGAAACGACAACATGACATACGAACTAACTTCAGGCTGCGACCAGAATGTATTAGCTGGGTACATTTGTAGATTATTAATAGTAATTGAATAAATTAATATTTCCTTTCTGAGAAAGCAAGCCTGGATTTATATTGCACAAAATTTGATTTTTTTCAACATTAGCGAAAGAATCGCTTAATTTTTTGGAAACATATTTTTAATTCCGTCTATTTTTTTATCTATGCTTAAAGGGAGTGTTTGTTGCTAATCGTTCTTCCGATTGGTGTCTTTGTATAATTGTAAAGTACCTCGATACCGATCGGAGTGTTGATTAGGAACAAATGCATTCTAACAATAAGCGTAAAAAAATGGAGTGATTGCGTATAAGAGTTTGGCGTCATTCCCGCAGATAGTTGTGTAATAGTGGAGAAATCCCCGTCAAGTAACGATTATACTGATCGAGGTCGTCGGAAATCAGAATTCAGAACCCACTACCCAGCAGGCTATCAATATAATTTATTTTTTTTACTTTAAAAAAACTTTTCATGTTAAGTGTCACATAAAAAATCTATTTTTGTAATCATATAAATTCAATTTTCGGTTAAAGCGTATCCGAAGCTTTTAGTTACGCCCATCAAAATTCAGAGTAGAAAAAATAGGTTTATAAGTTAAAACATATTGATGGAAAATAATTTGTTCACTTTCAAGTATCATTGTAACATTGTCACCATTAAAGTATTCATTTATCAAGAACACCAGATAAGAAAAATTTTGTCCTGCTGGTTAGAAACCTAACTTTATAATATTACAATCAGAGATTCAGATTTACAATTTTCAATAAATTTAACAACCTATCTGAATCTTAAAAGAAGTTATATATTTTATTAATTAATTTAAAGAACTGGACGATAGCTACGAAGTAATTTTCTGTAATGTAAAATTGAACTATTATCGTGCGTAATACATTCAGCTACATTCTACGTGTTGGTGTAACTAGTGAACATGTCATATAAAAGCACTAACAAGTGGAGCGTTTTGGAATTTTTGGTTTCATTATATCAATATGCGAATACGAAATACATTCTTAGTTTTTTCAGTTGTGTGAGTAACGCACAGAGCGAACACGGCACAGAACACCATTGGTCTTAGATTTTTGTTGCATCTCATTTTAAACAATGACAACTTGAATTGCGCCTTCATTTTTACCATGTCTCAAAAATATTGCAACTTAAAACTACACCGAATTCGGCGTACTTTTGAGGATCGACGTTTTACAGTGAGATCTATACAAATTTTAGAGCTCAAAATCTGCATAACCAGTTTTGCTTCTTTAACAAGGACGATAACATAAATCTAGATTTTCCTAATATAGCAAGGCCCTCCGAACATAACTTAAGAAACTTTAAAATTCCCGTACAAACTCTTTAAATAACTATTGACGCAACATCGAGATCCATCACCATTTTTAGATGACTTACTTGTAACTGATGTCTTTATAAATCGTTCACACCCTCATAGTAAAATCCAGGGATTCATTTTATTTAACGTCACCTTTTTGCAAACTCATTTTGAACTTAAATTATGTTCGCTCCCTTGATCAAAATGTAAAAACTGAAAAACAATTAAATGGTTTTCAATGTTCGTATCTCTCAATATGAACCGATTAACATTCAATTTTACTTCAGTACATTTTGACGCCGTTTCTTTGTTCAAAATGAAACTTAATTTTTTTTCTATGCTATTTTTTTCTTACTCAAAATCAGTAACTGCAAATTGTAGGGTCCGGATCATGCCAACCCACGGCAAGTCACATATGTGACAAACCACATTTGCGGCGAGTCACGTCGCGGTAAGTTAGATTGAGGCATCTCTCATTCAAAAACAATGTGTAGTCTACAAAAAATTAGGGGCCGTTCAAGTATTACGCAAGCATAATTTTCCCTATTCTCCCCCCCCCCCCCTTCATTGACAGCATATTTTTGCATTACGAATATACAACAATAAGCATCTTCTTAGACCCCCCCTCCCTCTCAAAATGCTTACGTAATATTCGAATAGCCCCATACCATAAAGTAGTGGGAACTTAAATTATTTCTGTGACCAATCACAGCGAAGTCTCCCCCCCCACGGACCAATTCCGTGTGGACTTCAAATTTTTCCGAATGAGAAATATGACTTGCCGCAAATGTGCCTTGCCACAAACGTGACTTGCCGCAAAAGTGACTTGCCGCAAATGTGACTTGCTGCAAATGTAACATGCCGCAAATGGGACATGTCACAAATGTGACTTACCCCAATGTGACTTGCCGGGAGTTGGCATAACTCAAACCCAAATTTTAAAAGATTAAATAATAAAATATACAAAATATAGGAATTACTTTAGTTTCTAAATATAATTTGACCGCCGTTTAGAATTTTGTTTTGTATAACATAACTTATAAGCCCCCTTCAATTTCAATGCACATTGCTCACTAGTCCGTGCGTATTGAAAAACTACAAAAAATTCAATTTTCTTTTCGTACAAAATGATATTTAATTATAAAAACAATTTTAAGTTTGGCTGCAATACTTTCTTTCTCCCATGAAAATTTAAAGCGCTAGAAGTATTGTTATGATAAATGACACTAGTCAAAAAAATGTCACGTATGTATACAGGGTGTTTTTTTAAACTTGAGACATCGAAATATATTAAAATCATACGCATCCTATGAAATAAATATCCGTAATAAAAAATTTATATTTTCGAGGAGAAAAGCGACTTTGAATAAAATTTACCTCATCTCACCCCCCCTCCCCCCAGGAGACATTAGGGGGTGGTTTTTTTTTTTTCGCCTTCATTTTTTTCCACGAGCTTTGCTTTCAAAGGTATTTGCAACCTAATTTTGTTATGTATATTTTTAAGTCATTGCGGAAAATGATTTAAAACTTTTTTCAAACACGTGAGACATAAGTTCGATGAGATTTTTAACGCTGAGCGCAACGAACACCTCAATTTTGAAGCTATGCTTCTTAAAAGGCCGATAGACCGAGGGGACCGAACTGAAAAATCATGTAACACAACGTAACGTAACGTAACGCAACGGAAGTGAGTCATCTTCATGGAGACTATATATAGTCTCCATGGTCACCTTATGACTGTCAGACGCCAGCTCTCTCTCTCTCTCTCTCTGCCCCTGTCTCCGCCCCGTCCCTATCCCTGTCCCGTCTTTCTCTCTCTCTCTTATTTTTTTTTTTTG
>CAKNWW010288942.1:0-11954 GCA_932074435.1 Andricus kollari | reverse complement strand
GACGACAATCTATTTCTTTTAATTTTTGCATGAAAAATATCATTTTTTTCGAAAAACTAAAACTTTACTGACAGTCTCTATATTCGTTAGAGTATTTATGAAAAAAATTAGACAAAATGGCTTCACCGTTTGCCCTGAATCCCAGACGGGGGTTTACACTCCATTTCCAGGGCCCTTAAGGCCCTTGATGTCACCACACGTAACATCCTGCATATGCATAAAAGCTTGCATATCAATTCGTCAGTTCCGCGATTATACATTTCACGCCGTCAAAGCGGACGCGGACTTCTGAATCTCCAGTGTCTTCATAAGACATAAACAAATTGTTCACCACGAGATGATTGGTTAAGGAGCGTTCCTTTATAAAGCCGCGGAGCAAGCGGCTCACACCAGAAGTAAGGAAAGTGCATTACTTTATCTAGATGCTTCACTTCTGAAAGCCGAAGTGATGAAAGCAGAAGTTCAAAAATACCATCAAGAGCTACTCGATGGGAAAATGCACGGAAATTTTCACCTTAGCACACCGTGACCGCATTTTATTTCAAGAAGTTCCCAGCCATAGGCGCAGAGCGTGTCATGCACACGCTGAGTACCTGGAACACATAAGATCGGGGTGTCCCACCCACGCAGGAACGACGTACATCTACATACATAATGCGGCCCTACACGGAAAAGGTTGGGACAACTAATACAATTGTTGGGACAGCTATTTTAGTTAGTAAATAATGGTACTGCTATTTAGTTAGTTGTGAGAACTATTTTTGTTAGTTGGGGGATAAGTAGTTGCCGTTACTATCTAATTAGGTAGACTTACTATTTTAGTATATCAAAACGACTATCTGTAGGTAGTCGAACTTACTAATATAGTAAGTCATGTCTGCTAATACATTTGTAGCTATAACTATTTTCTTTTTGTTATACAGGGTGTCCCAGACTCAAGTGTCCGGACTTATATAACTGTATACAAATAAACAAAATAAATTGAAAATTCCTTTTCCAAAAATCAGTTGAAGTTTTAGTTTTTGAGTTATACAATATTTAAGCTGGACCAATCAGGAGCGCCATATAAGGAGTCGCGTGTGCGTGAGCGCGATTCCAACGCAGTATTATCTAAGCGAGCGCAGAGGTGGGGTTAACGACGGGAGAACACTACGTTGGACTCCCGTTCACGCACACATGACTGTTTATACGACGCTCCTGATTGGTCCAGCTTAAATATTTTATAACTTAAAAACTAAAACTTCAACTGATTTTTGGAAAAGGAATTTTCGTGTTATTATTTTTTATTTTTATACAGCTATATAAGTCCGGACACTTGAGTCTGTGACACCCTGTATAGGGACTAATTAAAATATCTGTCACTTTATCGAAATCTGAATTAAAAAGATACCACTGGGCACGTGGGCATCTTTTTTCGGGATATCTTAGGAAAGCTGATTTCAGTTAAATGTCAGTTCAGCGTCAGTTCAGCTGATAAAAGGTTTGGAAAAAAATATGTCCCTATGCCCACTGGGACCTTTCTAATTTCAGATGCACTTTGTAGGTTAGGATTTCCAGTGAAATTTAAAACTCGTTTGATTTTACAATTTCTTACACGTACATTCGAATACTTCGATATGATCTCCAAACCCTAAAGACATCAAGTGAGCAGCAAGTTATGACGGTCATGTCTAAACGTTCTCCCTATGTTGGTACCTTTGTCTCATTCTCAATCGTACCAACCAAGGTGGCAAATAAAATAGTTACGCCACCTACTTTAATTTGTTAGAGAAATCAATTAGTAGTACAGATCACTATTTTATTAGTAAATCTGACTACTAATACGTTACTAACGTAAACTAGTCACGATTACTACAAACGGCTTCCTAAACCGACTACTTGCTCAGTCGGTGTTTCTAACTGAATAGTTGTAAGAACCAATGAATGCTTTACTAATAAAAAGGTAGTAGCCCTAACTGTTCATTTTTCTCAGTGTAAGGAAATTTTCTAAACGTAAAATTAAGTCATAAATGTACGAATAGTAATATTTTCCAAGTGCAGAATCTATTGTCTCACTTATGTTCCATTCGTTTGCCAATTGACGACCTTTCAGTCTCACGAAATACCATCAGCTGTGCGCAATTTGTTGTTGTCGGAAAGTTTCTTGTATTTCGTGACACTGAAGGGTCCTCAATCGACAAAATAATGGAACAAGACAGAGAAAATAGAGTTTACACTTGAGAAATATTACGATTCAGACCTCTATCACTTACCTTTACGTTTAGAATATTTTCATATTTTATAATATTTTTCGATATTATACTTGGGTAATATAAAAAAACTCTCCTAACAACCATAAAAATTGCGATTTCTACGGCGGCACTATTGGTTGCGGATGATGGGAATTTCGAAATCAGCGGGAGAGTTCGGGAAGCGTCTCGGCGAGCTCGAGCAAGCATGAGGGGAAGCGGTCTTATTCGTAGCGGTCTTATTGATAGCCTTGACTGTATTTTCTCCAAAAAGGCACATGCAGTTGCAGTCCCATGTGGTAACCTTCCTGACGGCTGACTTTTCCATCTATCCTAGCAATCTACACTTGAAAACTATTAATATTCAGACCTTTATAACTTTCTTTTACGTTTAGAATATTTTCCCGAAAAACCTGTGTGCAGTTACAGTACATATATGCTAACCTTCCTGACGGCTGGCATTTCCACCTAGCCTAACATGGCCGCGTCCGCGACGTCATGCTGCAAAACTCACTATTCCCCGAAATATTTGCGTCGTTTTTGGATTGTATTATATTGAGTTTTAGTTGGCAAATTGTCGTACGCCAAAAAAAAAAAAAAAACAATTGAAACACAATGACATCATGCATGATGCGCAAATGCGTACCAGTGATGCTAACGGACAGCAACTTTTTCAACTGCGCAAATCGGGGCCATCTGAAACGTTTCGAATTGTAATGCGTAATATTGCGCAATATACTCGAGTGAGTATCCGCGCTCCGCGCCACTTACGAAGCGAGGGTCACAACCGTCTCTCGCCCCTTGAGCTAATGAACTGCGTGGGCCAGCAGTTCTAGGAATGTCGAGTATATTTGTGTATCATTATTGATAGTATTTATTGATTTCAAATTGACCCACGCTTTTTCGGTACATGCATAGTTGAAGAAGTTGCTTGCAGCGCGCGCATCCATGCAAGGCCGGGGAAGCCAATGAAGGTCGCTTGATGAAAATAACATAGACAAGCGGTAGAGGTGGGGGCCCCTTCAGATATCAAATAATTGGTCAGGTACGTTTCGAGACCGTTCAAATAAGTGGAAGTTTACTGTATTGAGATGACGTATGCAAAAGATTAGACAAAAATATTCAAGCGTTTGGTCTCAAAATTCAGAACCGTAAACCCATTCTGATAAAGGGCGTCTACTCGTACTGAAAAAATCCGTCTCGCTTAGACACGGGCTAAACATTTGAATGCACCTACATTGAAGCTAGTAAAATTTTAAATCATTCTAATTAAATCTGTACAAATGAAAAAGAGTTTTTTTAAAGAATTGATTGCACTGAGCAAAATAGTATATTGTGTACCTAGGAGGCAAACCTAATCGTTTTAGCCGAGCCCGAGCGTGAGTCTGCAATAACCTGTCAAAGACGTGTATTGCAAACCCGCGAGAGTAAAAAGACGCTTTTGTCCATTATAACTATTAGACTGTTTAGCAAACGGCGATAGATTTACTCGTACCTCCTAAACTTTCTATCCGCAGTAGATAGACGGTTTATATATCTTAGCTATCTAGTTCTGCAGTTTTACAAAAGTTGAAAAAGGGCATGGACTATTCTTCCCCGAAATTCGGGATGGCTAGTCAAGCTTATGAAAAATATTATACTACTACTCATCCCGAATTTCGGGACGACGAGACACACGGAGAAAAATGGATGTTCAAATGTAGATGTTCAAACGGTAATATTGTACCGCCTAACATGTAGATATTCATGTCGAATATCTACTATCTTTTTGAGATGTGAGGCGTAAACATATTTTTGTGTTAAACTGAAACACATTCAGATCTTAAAATCGTCCGAGCGAATGCACATCGCGCATTGGAATTGAACGACTATATTTTACGGTTATATATTTTTAATATTACAATTATGGAATATTACAATTATGGAACATTTTTTAAGAATAAAAATGAGCTATCCTTAATTAAAATTGGATAACGATTTTTTTCTGTCTAAGCAACGGAATAAGGTTCTTAAGTTTGAGGTTATATTGACTCGAAAACATTTGACAAAATATTTATAAATTTAAAATACTGTCGTCTGCTACGCCCTTGGCAGCAATAGGAAAACGACAAAGTATGAGTGGATCGAGCTATAAATCAGGACACCAGATTTGAAACAACTATTCGCTTACTTCATTATTAATTCGAAAATAATAAGACTTAGAAAATACAATAGTTAAAATGTGTTGCACGTACATTTTGGAACGGTTAAAAATTGAATGTATTTCGGTGAAAGTTTAAGCGAGGTTAGGAGAATAATTCTGACAGCCGGGAATCCCATTTTTGCTCCAATTTAATTAAGTTAAAAGACGGTAGATAGCGCTGGCGTCGCAATGTTGCAGCGAATCTTTCACCTGGAATCGATGTAAACTTTATCTTTCGTTTTTTCTGTGTACAGATCATTCGTGCTCAGCTTACTTACCCCGTTTTTATTTTTTATTTTGAACTACAAATATTAAACTTAACTTAACTAGACTGGAATGTATCATCTGATCCACATTTCATACCCTTTATTTGTTCTTCGTTCATGTACAAATACTCAAGTTTTAATTTTAAATTCACAAATAAGTTATCAATTAATTCCTTAAATGGTCAGAAATAACTAAACTCCTCAAATATTCACAGCCGTTATTTGACATAACCATACGCATACATGTAATATTTCGGATATTTCAGTTGAACATTTTGGATGTTACAGAGTAACATCACACTTTTTAATATCTACAGATACTAACTTTGAACATCTAGATTGCTGTCCTATAGTTAAACATAACTTATGTTAAACCTGAACATCTAGATGTTACGTTTAAGCATACATGTTTCTCCGTGCACTTCGGTAAAATAAAGGTAACTTAAATTTGTATGTATGACTTTTGCCTCTTCGTTTATAAAAATGTTCCCTGTTTCCCCTATTTTATTCTTTGATAGAGTTTGTGACTTTTGATAATACCTAACTGATAATAAATTACGGTGATTATTTTATAATCATCACCGTAATTTATTTCCGGTAAGACCTCTTTCTGAGTTACACCACATTAATTTTCTAACCCACTTCCCAGAAAAACTGGATGAAATGATTATCCGTTTCTGGTGTCGCAATATAATTATTGCTTCCTAGATGACCTGGATGTCCTAGGACCTAGATGGAAGGTTCTTTAGGTATTGTTATCAAGAACCATTTGTAATAGTAAACCTTTCTTCTCTTGGGGAGCATATCTCTTTTAGTGCTGTAATGTTAACCTTGTAGAAGTCCAAATGAAAGATTTTACTTGCAGTTATCACGCAATAAAATCGACAATTACTTGAATGTTGGCCGGTGGTTATTCTCGCCGCGGGCAGTTTATTTTTACCAATCCAATGTACATTGTACATTTCTTTCAGCAGTTAGCACTGACTTTTATTTCCGTCGTTTCACCTTTTCTCGAATCTCCAGATAAAAATGCTGTGCGGTAAATAAGGCCTAACGATAATTGAGAGTCGTTCATGAGATCGGTCAACGTGACCCACGTTGCAGGGGTTAATGTTAACGAGGGTCTGTTATTGGGAAAGCTATAACGGGTTCAGAAGATCGGACTAAACTCTGACCAGTTAATATGGGACGAGCTGCCACATCTCGTGCGTATAAAAAAAAAAGAAACTGGAGCGAACGACTTGGGTTGACGGATAGGCGTTTAATTGGAAACGAGTTAAACACACTGGCATCAATGGATGAATAAAGGGCGTCGACCTAAGAAAGACGTCAAGAGACTCGAGGATGAACCCCTGCCCCTGGCAACGACCCTACGACCATATCGAACCAAGTGGCGTCCTTTGATTTCAACTCGAGATACCCAGAGCCTTGCCTTGACTACTTGCACATCGAATAATGCGAAATCGGGTCGGATCCGGGGCTCTTTAATTTCCTGCTTCGTTCTCCCGCCATTTCCTGTCTGAAGATCGCAAAATTAAGAAGTTCGTTCGTGCAGAAGTAAACCGTCCAATACGCTCATCATCGAGATAAATCCCTGAGTTGGTTGCTTGTATATTTTTTATTAATCCCCTCAGACCGAGAAAAACAATTTTTCAACAACTCCAATAAAATTACGACTTTCCTATGCCTGTAGAGTGGACGCAAAACAGTAGATAGAGTATTTCCACCTGTGACGTAATTTAAAAATGTCTGCATGGCTTGGAGTAAACATTGCATTGTGTACATTGCATCGCGTGTATTATCTTGGTTAAAGAATTGTGTTTATCGGCAAATTGAAAATGTGCAATTGACAATTTAGCTCCCTATACACTTAGAAAAATGGATTAGACGAACTGGAGAATAGAATTAAAGAATAATACACCGTATGGAAAAGTATATTAGTGCGTATAATCTATTATATTTTTCTAATATATGAAGATGTTACTAAATATAATCCCTAGATGTTAACTTCTTATAATACTTAGGCATTAAATTGTAACATCTCGGATTTTAAAATATCCTGGCGTCTGTGTAGTCTCATATGGTACGTCGCATCCACAGAAAAAACTACGTGTAATCTTTACCCGGATTTCAGGGTAAATATTACATGCAACAAAAATTACCCCAGGTGGTTAATATTTACTCTGAAATCTCGGGTATTCTTCTGTGTTTTCCCACGTTGTGAGGGTAATTGTCAATTTTTACCTCGAAAGCCTTGATAACTTGACATCGTCTGCTTGCAGCCTTTGTAAGTACAGCACTGGGACTCCGATACCGTGTCGAAAGTCGAACGGACTTCTTCTTCTGACGTGTGGAGATAGAAAGAGAGGTTCGTTCGATTTTCGACTTGGCAACATCATCGGAGTCCCACTGCAGCTGTTTTGCGAACGGAGACTAACACTTTCGGCCGCTAGGGGCACTGGTGATGACCAGTGGTGGCAACGTCTGCGACGTCATTGATAATACAGTCTTGAAATATTAGTTTAAAGCACTATTTTCAAAATGTCAGGTGTGTATGTGGTATTTGGGCATAAAAATAAAGAAGCACATCGCTTTTCAAAGAACAAAAAAATAAGGCCACTGTAAATAAAGCCTTGTGTCTGCTTACAATCACAGTTACTCCCAACTCACGGTAATATTTTCTGTTTACCGTGCGAACAGGTAATAGCAGACAGTTTACATCCTATTAAGGGTAATATTTATGTTTTACCTATACCAGCAGGTAAAAATACAAAATTACCTGCAACAAAATTTACTCCTAGTTTTTTCTGTGTCGTGGCGCGGGTCATATGCATCCGTTTGCATTGAAACAAGTGATAATTAAGTTATAAAATGATTATTAGTGCTAAGTCACACGTGATTAAGATTTAGAAAATGGGTAAGTTTATATTTATTTTAATTACACATCATTGCTACTTGTACCAGCACAGAAACTTAGCCTCCTTTACTTTCGTTTTTGTAGTCTTATGAAAGCCACTTCCCTGCTTATTGTGTATTTAAAAAATTGAAATTGGTTTCCAGTTCTACTTCCGAGCAAGTCTATACAATTTTTTTATAGGTTTATAAATACGTTTGCACAAATTATTAAATATATATTTGAGATTATCTAATAGACCAGGATTCTAATATGGATATTAGATTTTAAAATCTTATGGATTATAGATTTTTTTATACCGATAGTGAGTCAGGGAGATCTCGTATCACATTTTACGGGAACTCTAGTTACTAAAAGTGTGAAGCCGGATTCGTTGAAAAAGTGGAGTTAAAGAAGGTAGATTGATGAAAACTTTCAAGTGCGTGGTGAGGTTAGTTTGGCAAAAGAAAACTCCCCAGGCCTTTTTGAAGTAAATGTATATCAGAAAATATTTGCGAAATGAAAAATATATGCACTGTTACAGGTTAAACATTTACAAAGAATAAAAGTAAAAAATTTTTAAGCGGAGATTTTCTTCCATCCAACTGGATCTATCTTAGTTGCGCATTGTACTTGTGTAGCTGCAGCTAGATCCATTTGTATCTAAGACAATCTATGCTTTAACATTTTTTCATTTATTCTTTGAGAATGTTGAACCTGCAACAGTGCAAATATTTTCTACATTTATTAGAAAAAGTCATTTCCTAACCTCAAATTTAAATCATCTGGCAATATCTTCAAAATTGTATATTACTTTTCAATTAAGTGTTACTATTAAATTAATAAAAAATTTAATGTCAGATTACCAAACAAAATGTACTTTGATATAAATGTTTTGATTTAAGAATCCATGCAGTTAATGAAAAATGAACGTGCCAATACTTAACCTCATCAGGCACTAGAAAGTTGTCATAAATCTACCTTCTTGCACTCCACTTTTTCAACGAATCCGGCTTCGTATAACTTAACAGACTCTAAGCTTTCAATTATTGTTAACACGTGTAGTGACTATGAGTTACCATCAGGGCCGAATTTAAATCACTACATTTTAGCCGGCCCTAGGGCCCACACACCCATAAAGTCGGCCCTGGTTACCATAAAATATGATACCAGATCGCCCTCATTCACTATCGGTACATCACCAATGCTTGTGGAAAATTCCTCACTTTGCACAGCGTAGAGATCAAAATTGTCAATTGCACTCAGTTTATCACAATAACAGACCTTCACTTGACCAGATAAACTCAAAAAGTATCAACTAGACATTTTTAATTTGCCGATAAACACAATTCTTTAACCAAGGTAATACACGCGATGCAATGTTTACCCCAAGCCATTCGGACATTTTGAAATGTTATGGCTTAATGAAAATAGTCTGTTGGGGAAAAACAACGGTGTACATGCACCGTTCGCAGTTTGACGAATCACAGTTTGAAATTGGACGATTTAGCTTTATTTCCTCTCGCACGGAAAGAAAAGTAGCTCTTGCGAGAGGAAAATAAATGACGTCAGAGGATAAGAATAACTTTGAACTACGACAACCTAACCTTAATACTTATGAATTATCTTGCGATCCACTCGTAATCACTCTTCTTCCTCCCTGGGCACGCAATATACTATTATTTACTACATATTCATGTTTTCTTTGATACATTTTATTATCAAGTTTCACCCCGCAAAATTCTCTCAAAATAGGGAAAAGAAAAGAATAAAACGGAAATCAAATATCTTAAATTAAGCGTTTAGGTTTACAAGTAAGGGACAAAGAAGCAATCCTTTTACCTATACCAGGGGTCACAGTGGTTCAGCAGTTTAATTAGACGGAAAATAGAGGATTTTTTCGTCTAAAAAAGGAGATGTTAAAAAAAATGGGATTTTTTTCTTTTAAAAAATACCAGCGTAACGAAAAAAAAGTTACATGAAACACTCTTATAAGACACCACAAATTTTATTAAGAAATAAAATTACAATTTATGTATAAATTAAATGTTATAGGAACGAAAATATGTCAATTAAGTGTGAGATACTTTTTTTTCTTTCGCGAAACTGTTGATTCAATCATGTTAAATTTTATTTTTTTTATTTTTTTACGCGAATCGCCGACAATTTTTTTTCCTTTGGATCGTAGTTTCTCTATTCTAAAAATTATTTTCTACATGAGCCAATTTCACCACCAATAATAATTGGGTATAAGCGTAAAAGAGATAAAGCGCACAAAATTGGACAAAAAGTACTCTCTATCTCCTTTACCCTTATGGACTTTTCTACCTGCATCGGTTGGACGGACAGAGGTAGAAATGCACCATCCCAGAACTGAAAGTCCCCTAGAAAATATTAATTATAGATCATTTTTCGATATTCCCATGAAGTTTTGTTTAACTTTAAATCTCTCAAATTGTATTTCCATGTGCACAATTGGTGCTAACATGTTTTAAAAATTATTCTCGAAAATTTACTAATAAGACACTCTTTATTTTACAAGTTATCTTGTATGTATAAGAAATCGCAATTTTTATGGTTTTTAGGAGTTTTTTTGAAATATTATCCAAATATAATATCGAAAAATATTATAAACTATGAAAATATCACAATTAATATTCGATATTACATTTGGATAATATAAAAAAGCTCTAATAAACATCATAAAAATTGCGATTTCTACGGCGGCACTATTGGTAGCGGCTGACTGGAATTTCGAAGTCAGCGTGAGAGTGGGGGAAGCGCCTCCGCGAGCTCGAGCAAGGATGAGGGGAAGCGGCCTTATTCTTAGTTGTCTTATTGATGCCTTCGCCTGTATTTCAAAATCAGAGAATTTTTGAAGAAAAAAAAACACCCGAAAAAAAAGTAAATTTTATAACTAATTAGTGGAAAAATCATAAACTAGTAAGTCCAACGTATTTTTTATACACCACCCTTCATTTTTCATTCCTTTATGTGCCTGGTATGGATAATTCGTTCGAGTTATTAGTTTATGAGTAAGTTGGACTTAAGATCAAGGCCAGTACAGGCCATGCCAGAAACCGTTCTTCATTCCAGGTTCCAGTGTAGTAAATTTAGTTCGATGTCATTTCGTGTCGTATGTGAACTTTGAGAAAAATGATGATTACTCATTTTTCTTTACAAATATTAAAAATAATGCTGTTAATTGTTTGGATAAAGGAAACTGGTTGACGCAAGTGCTATTTCTTCTTTAAAAAATGCTTCGAAAGAAGAACGCTCTGCATTGCGTATGTTTAATATCCACAGAAACTAATCTTTAACATCTAGATCAACCAGCCGAACTCGAGGAAATTCCCTTCAGGAACACATGTTCCGCTTCCACCACTTATTCTCCTGGAGTGCGGGAGTGGTGGTAGACGCATCCAAGAATCTCTCCTCTGTGACATACGCTGTACCGTAGATACGAAATATATGTCGGGGTGCTTGGGGGCGACTAACTTTTCAACATAAAATTTTAATAGTAACTAGAGAGTCTTCATTATTTTATTGCAGTATGTATACATTTCTTCTCAATGAATTTAATTGAAAAGAGAAGTTTACAAAGTGTTTTCTTGTTGTATATTATTGAATATTTTAATATCACAGTTTTAAAACACCATGAATATTATTCGAAAAACTGTTTCTGAGATAGAAAATATAATAAAGAATTTGAATTACTGATAAATGTTACTTACTACCAGAATGTTTGAGATGAATTTGAGCAAAAAAGGTCGAAAAACAAGTTCTGTGAAATATGACGCGAGCTGTGTAGTGCATAACCTCTACTAGAATTGAGTCAAACCAACATTTAACTTTACATTTTATCATTATTTTAAAATTATTTGATTAATATTAACTAGCATAAAAAATCAATACTTATTTTATTATTTGATAAACTGAAAAACTTTTTGATTTAATTCAAAATTTCGGAAAAAATATTAGACATAGCTTTGACTAGCTTTTCCAGTAGCCGGACTACTTTAATGTTTAAGTTCGTGTTTACAACTTTCACCGTTAGTCCAGGGAATCAAGGATTTTTTCACCACAAAATTTTAGAATGAGCTTAAAATAATAAATAGTTTTTGAGAAAAGCTATTTGTTTATAAAAAAGGTACCGTTGTTTCGGTGGGGCTAACTTTTTTTAAGGCGGTCGCAAAGCCATGAAAGTGAACAAATTTCAATCCTAAAGAGTTATAGTGTCATGTACGCTCAGTAGCTAATTGCGTTTAGAGTATTAAGTACGTTAAAAATGACTGCAAAGGAATAGTACGTTTTTGTCTTGTAAACAAATGGAATAACTTCTGTAATTTTCATCCTAAACAATCGCGGTTACATTCACTCGAACC
>CAKNWW010288913.1:0-10288 GCA_932074435.1 Andricus kollari | reverse complement strand
TGACGTACTCGTACTTTAACTTTAGAGCCGAGATTTTTTTCTCGATATTTCAACTGTTAGGTTAGCCGGGATGTTTAGTTGTTAGCGATAGAACGCGTTAAACGTAGTTTAGGTGGTTCGAAACCCGTCACAGCGTTTTCGATTTTTAATAGCGTTAATATCGTTAGAAGCGTGCGACTATATCGTATGTAATGTATCGTAATTTAATGTAATTGTTTAAGTTAAATTGTGTATATGTACCAACAATACACTTATGAATTGTATGCTATGTGTGAGAATGTGTTTGTTAGTAGTGGATTTCCCCAGAATCCGTTTGTAGCAAGAATGTTTTTTTATTGCTGGCGCACGAAATTTTACATGACTGGGATGTAGAATTCACATATATAGAGAGGTAGACTTTGTTTTTTATTGTTGAAACTGTACCTAACAGTTCGACTGATTTTACCTAACCTACAGGTAATCTTTATCATCTCGTTGTATTATTTCTTACTGAATCGCGAATTAAATGTTAATGAATTTATATTAATAATTCATATTTTCACATCAAATATTACCCTATTTTATTTTGCATAACTGAAAGTGAAATTTTAATATAATACCGTAATGTCCTCCGTTTACCGAACTAAGTTATGTAAAATTTAACACACCAATTTTCTCCGTGTACATAAAGACATGTTGACACTTGAAAAGTTAGTGTTGTCGTTAATTTGAAAATCCTCTGAAAGTTTGAAGAAAAGGTATTTCTTATTTTGTAGTACTTTCAGAGGTTAGTTTGTTATGTTAAGGAATATAAATAAATACATATTACAGTAAACATCCGAATATCTTAAAGACCGCTTATGTTAAAGATCACATATTTTAAACCCCCTTAATGCACTTATTTTAAATGCGTAGTTTCTTCATCTCCCACCAAGGTCCCGGTACACTCTCCTCCGCGTCAGTGAGGCCCGAAGAGCGCCCTCGTTGGTTTAAACTGAGTATTTTTTCACGTCATTGGTACTCTCACCTCAAATTTCGTATAGTTTATTGTATTTCGCGAAACACTTAAAACACTTGAAAAATATTAATATCGAAACCCTTACAACGTACCTTTACGTTTCGGAGATTTTCTCCAAAAAGTCGTATGCAGTTGCAGTACTATGCACTAACCTCCCTACGGCTGACATTTCCACCTATCGACGTCATGCCACAAAACTCACTATTCGGCGAAATATTTTCGTCGTTTTTTTATTTTATAATATTGATTTTTAGTTTGCAAATTGTCCTTCGCCAACAAAAACATTTGAAAAACACGCATGCAGACTAACGGACCGCGACTTTTTCAACTGCGCAATAAGCTGGATATCCACTCGCCTGAACCGTTTCCATAATATTGCCCAATATATGTACTCGATAGAGTATTCGCGCACTCGGCAACCGTTTCTCGCCCTACGCGCTGAGAAACTGCATGAGCCAGCAGTTCTTGAAATTTCGGGTGTAGTTATTTGTATTATTATTGATAGTATTCATTATTGATTTCAAATCACCCGCGCTTCTCAGTTGAAAAAGTTGCCTACAGGCAGCGCATCGATACAAGTACAGGGCAGCCAATGAGCGTCGGGGACAAAAATAAACTGCCGAATCACGGTAAGGGTGGGGCCCCCTTCAGCTTTAAAATATTTGGTCGTGTACGTGTCAAGGTCCTTAAAATATTCGGAAGTTTACTGTATTATCAAACTCAAGTATCATTGAACGACACCGAACAGAAGTAAGTTTCCGCTGAATTATACGCACTATGATTATTAAAATCCATGTTCTTATGATTGCTGTGTGTTTTCTTCGTTCCTAGGTAATCGCTTTCTATAAATCTTAAATATTTAGTATCTCGACTGTCCCGAAGAATAAGTAACTAACCAATTTTTCCGAAAACAGAGCGTATTAACTGTACTATACTTCGCTATAGCGTGTATTATCTCCGTTTAAAAATACATGGAGATACGACAATCTATAGCGAAGTAAAATATAGTTAGTACACTCTGTATACGGAAAACTTTGTTAGTGACTTATTATTCGGGAGGGCCCATCTATTTAAAAATTTTTGGATTTTCGAACCTCAAAAATAAATCACCGACACCCCAGAATGAATTTGGCAAAGTCGTGAAATAAATACCTGAACATAACCACACAATATTGAGGGTATTTCTTTTCAAAGAAAACTGCCTCGTTTCTTATGAAAACACCCATAGTTATATAAAATAATGTTCTTTATTGTTTAAAATAACTAAATTATATAATATTTTTTACGAATAACTTTTTAAATTCTTCTAAATTCAAAGTAAATACAGGTGTCGTTCACTAAATGTGGGGTGTCGTTCACCGGAAATATGATGTCTTTCACTAAATTTGAATAAATTATTTGAAAATAAATATAACAAGAGTTTGGGAAAGAATAATCATATTGATGGGTACTGTCTAAAACGGAAAAAATCTGCCCTTTCACATAAATTCATCTTCGTTACCAGATAATAAGCACACTAGTCTTGTTTCTTAATTGGCTTAAAATAAAAAAATTTGTTTAACAATTTGCAATTGTAAAATTTTTTTAAACAGTCTGAAACCCACAGTTCTCTTCACTATAAAAAAATTATTATTTCAAGTCACATTTAAGGTATTAAAATAAGGGATCGAAAAAAAAGTCTCGAGTGGTGCTAAATTGATTCACTTCAGTTTTAAAATGAGGCTATTGGTGAGATCTCGGAGTCATTTTTTACATTGAAGATAATAGCATGAAGTTATCCTATTCAAAAACAGGACACCTTGAGACTAAAATAATATCTGCAAAAATGACTCTGAAAGAATACAAATCTAGTTTTGTAAAACCTTTTTTGAATTCCGTTTTTGTTTAGTAATTATTTAACTCTAGTGATCTGCGAAAGCCGATTTTTAACATTATGCTTACTTAATTTTAGTGTTATAAAATAAAGTGAAAAAATTGACATTTAAACCAATTTTATTTCTTTCTTATGTGCAAAAAAAAAATTGGTCGAAATCAATCGTAACGAGTGTACGGGAACTTATTTCACGAAACTAATTAATGAAATACTTGAGGGTTGTTCTTAAGCGATTCTTTACGCGTTTTTCTTTTTTTTAAATGAAGACTAGAATAAAATTTCCATGCAGTTAAAAAGGACACAACGATATAAAGAAAATAAAAACGCGTACCGTTGTATATGAACGATCCATTAAAATAGCTGTTATAAACAAATTGTATCATCTGATTCCTGATTTATTGTTTTTTTAGTTATAATTTCTTTCAAGAAATCTCCTTTTACTTGACGAAATTCATTAATTTAATTTTAAAGCTGCGTAATTTAAACATTTAGTACCAAAGATGAACAACGTTTTTCAATCAAAATGGTGTTGGGCAAGTATATTATCTAATAATATCAATTAATGTTATATACAGTTTTTATAAACAAATTCCCAATTCGGCAATTTATTTTCAGAAAAAAATTCGGTTTTTACTACAACCACTTAAAATTTACTTAACGGTGATTATTAGTGAAAGTTATGAGAAAATTTTGAAAACAAATTTCTATTTATACCAGTATTCATTTGGTTATAAATTTAACAAACATATTCAGATGTTAAATTAAGACTTGACTGAACTTGAATGTTAAGTCCGGTTGAATTTGTAAAGACTATTTCAATCAATATATGAAAAATAACTCATGTTTGCTATTCAATACCTGAAATATTTATTGATGCAGTAAAGAATTCATTAATCGACTTTTAATCTCTTCTTCTAAAAAAAAACTTCAAAACCCCTATTACATTATTCTACAATTCTCTTCTTCGCAATTTTACTCCGACTACCTCATAGAAAGGTATTCAAAATTAGTTAGAAATTTATTGCAGGCAATTTTGAATTAAATTTGGTTAATTCAACTCTGGAAAAAGTATTCATGCATAAAACTTGAAATTATAAAATCAATTTAAATAACAGTAGTTTCATTACTATGTCCTATATAATAATTTTACTTCTGCGACTACTATTTTAAAGCTTCATTTCAATGTACACTGGAGTTTCGATTCATGCACGGTTGCGGGCATTGCTTGCCTTGGCCTTGAAACTCAATCTAGCCCGTCAGAACGTAAACAGACAGGGCCTTGTGAACTATTTCCTAATATTACGCAATATATGCGCATGAGTACCCGCCCACTGACCGGTTATCTTACGTCCCTGGTGTTTTACGCTTAATTGAACATCCTCTCTCGATCCCAAGGGGCTACACTCTCAGCCCGAAACAGCGCGGCCGCAATTCTCGGAAGGCGTACATCGAGCCTGCTTCAATTGAAACTCCAGTATGATTGTAACAAAATGGTAGTTCGGTTATATATATTTCTTATTAACAATAGTTATTTGGAATATTGGGTTTGGACTTCCATCAATTAGGCAGTTATTAATAAATCCTATAAATACGTGGTTTTATCCCTCAAAAAATTGAAATCATGAAAAAAAAATTGTTATATAAATAAAATCATCATGGTTTTTTAATTTAATTTTAATTTCAACTTTTGTATAACTAAAGAAGAAACAGAAAAATACAAATAACTATTTTTTAAATGAACATTTTTAACGCAAACAATCTTCTTTAAGTAGGTTTAATATTTCAAATTCCAAACAGTTAAAAATAAATCTATTTTTACCAATTCTACGAATCATTATAAATATTAGAATGATTTTAGATTTATTGTAGCGTCCAGCTGACCTTCGTTTTATGACCTTTGATCTCTGTCTTTTTAATCATGAGACTTCACCTAATCGCCATCATTTACCTTGACTCTATCCTACTTTTGCTTTGACCTTGACATTGACCTTGATCGTAACCGTGACGTATATCTTGGACATCTGACATTTAACCACCAATCACCTTAAGCCTCTCACTTTTCACACCTGACCTATGACCGTTGACTCCTGTATGACGTTTTTTTATGGGTCTAATACCATAAGAAATAAAAAAATCTACCTGCCGCACGGGCACGTTCTCATCGCGCGCTGTTCGGGCGGATCGCAAGTTTGGGCGCGCCTGGGGCGCGTGTCTGTCGGGTCTCACGCTCGCGTGCTTCGCGCTCGATAATGCGTTTACTTCGCGTTACGCGCTCGTTCTTTGTACTTTCCCCATATTTGTGCATATACCTTTTAAAATTAAGGGCCACACAATCGTTAACTGTGATTTGGTGGTTGTCAATTCCTCTTTTTAAAGCTCCATTGGCTGTAACGAATACATTCTCAATTCTCATCACGTGTCTCGTGCTTCGCACTCGATTAGAATGTGTCCACAACGCGACATTTTCTATATTATGTTCAAATCTATTACATTAAATTTATATTGTATTAATTTATGTACCTTGGTCCAGGACTGCTCATTCAGATATTGCAAAATAAAGTACACATTTTATTTTTCACGATTATTTTAATATTTGTCCCCTATTTTGCATTTATTTTTATACATGTACCCTGGAAAATGCATCATTTTCATAAATGTATATTATTTCAATTCACAATATGCATTGATATTGAAACAGACGTATTTTTATTGTTTTGTTTTTATAATTTCAAAAAAGTGCGCATCCTGTCAAAAAATGGTAAAAATAAATTTGGTGACCTTATTTAGGCGAAAAAGTTGGTTATTAAACATTGTATTGTACCTTGTGTCGTTTTTCCAAAAAGTTAATTATTTTTTAATGTTATTTTTACGATACAAACAATTATTGTATATTCATTTTCTTTCGTATCTTGCATAGTTTGACGGCAAAATGAAATTTTTTATTTAAAAAAGAAAAAAACAACCGTTAGTCAAAAAATGCTGACTAATGAACTCGACCTTTTTTTTGTCGCTAAAATCATGTGCCAAAGGACACTTTAATCCGATTAGTCTTTCAAAAGAAATCCAGTTTACATACGACAACGACGACGACAGACATACACCATCGTGAAACCTGCTTTTTTTGGATTGAGAGGGTCTCCAAGCCTGGAGATTTATAGAAATAGGCGATAGTCAGTTTTCACAAAAAAAACAACTAATAGCTTCTCATAATGATGAAAACCTAGAAATTTTTTATTTTCATGAAATTTTATACGATTAAAACAAAAAGGATATGCGTCTTGTGAAAAAATATTCTTAAGAAAATGTATAGCTAATTTTCAGATAAGGGAGAGCAAACCACAGTAGATAGTGAACCTACAATAGATAATTATTAATTTAAAATACTAATTTAAGTAAAGTAATTTATTTCATTTTATTATTAATGAGGACAATATACGTGTTAAAGTATTAAAATTAGAATTAATATTTGTTACTTATATTTCTTCTGATAATTAATGATTATCTACTGTGAGTTTATTATCTACTGTAGGGTGGTCTCCTCTGAATAATTTTGTTGTTAACATTTTTTAAATGAAAACAGTAAGTATATTGGTCCTATATAAAAATAATCTCAACCATTTTTCTTGTTAACATTTTTTGGTACCTTGCATAGTTTAGCTGGAAAATGAAATTTTTTAATTTTAATACTAGTTTTTTACGATTAAAACAAAAACCATGCTTTTTATCGAAAAATCGTCTGCGGGAAATTTGTAGATCTTACAGAGGTGAGCAATTTTCGTGTCAACCTTTTTTCATAGCTTGCATAATACCTATGGCTGAAAAATGTAATTCTTTATTTTTAGTATCATTTTTTACAATTAGAGCTATACTATGCATCTTATCAAAAAACAGTTTAAATCAAATTATAAATCTGTTTGAGATGAACAATATTGCTTATTAAGATCTATTGCGCATCTCGTATCGTTTCGCACAATATTTGAATTTTCGATTTTCCATTCGAATTTTTGATGGGTAAAACCACATCTGGCGAGGTCAAATTTAACATAAAACTAATACCTTCTCATCAGGATGAGAATATGAAAATGTGTCTTAAACTTGATGTTCATTGTTTATGTAGTTCGTACACAAACCTCATATAAAAATTTGCTTACCTCGTTTATCACTGTCGAACACAGCTTACAAATTATCACTATCTCATAACCAATTTCAATAGCAAGCAAAAGTTGCTGCACCGGTAAAGCATCGTGTAGAGAGATTTTCCCAGGAGTGAGAAAATGATAAACCAGATGTAAACCACTTAGTGCTGCTGCAGTGACCGAAACCATTTCGAAAAACAAATATGGCTCATAGAAGTCGATCAACTGATTCCATTCCTTCGTAATAAGTCTATGTCTTTCAACTGCTATCCTCAAAACGCAAATCCTCTGTGCAAGAGAGAGCTGAAAGCTTTTTAACTTTTTATACTGGTCGTTTGTATCCTTCAATTGCAAATAAATCACCAATGCAAAAGTACAAAATGACGAATGCATCAGAACTAGTCCAAAACGGTTGAAAATCTGGAAAATCTCAGATATTGGAATTCCAGGTTTGCGATTCCAGCTGATCATGTGACTCGCACAAACGGCAATCGGGACCCAAGCATTTGCAAAAAATAATGCCCTATAAAGCCAAACACTGCGCCTTTTTTTACCCCCGCTAATATCTCGGATACTCTTTTCCATGTTGGCAATGTCTTCAATCAAATTTTTCACCACATTGGGCCGAAGTATGCCTCGAAAACAGATAGAAAGAACTTTCATCAAGTCCGCCCATATGAAAATAAAGGTCACTAGTCTAGAAATGGCTCCACTTGTGTTTCCCGTATACGTGGGAAATTCGAATGTCAAATTTAGAAAAATTACTGTAGCTTGGAATAAACGTAATAGCAGAGTAAGTTTTAGATAAATCTTGCCTCGGTAGGTAATATCTCCAATGCCAAAAATGGAATAAATGAAGGAGGCTGACAACAAGTATTTTTCCATTTCTTGAACTTTCGTTTTAGAATCCTCAAGCGCTAGCATTTTCTGATTTTTTGATGTCCTGGTCGGCAAAATTTAATTTTTCATATTTAAATAATACAAACTAAACGTTTGAAATGTTTAAGAGTATTAAATAATAAAATATATATAACTTCTTTTTTTTAAAATAAATTTCTGTCGGGTGTCACTTTTTGATAGTTTCTGTACTAATGAAGACGTGTCACTGCAGAGAAGTGTTTGCGATTTGCTGAAATCGATCTATTGGCTAGGATACGTGGCCGAAGGAAATAATTCTGTTATGCCAAGCATGTGATATGTGTATCGATTTTTTTTCAAGGATACGCAAATTACAGTGACACCAATACTGACCTCGATATGTGTATTGAAGGGTTAATGCTATAGTCCGCGAGATACATTTTAGACGCATAAATATAACCTTCCTTGTTGCTTTTTTGTGTTATATTTTTATTTTCAGGTCAGAAATAAGATATAATTTTTATTTACATCGTGTAAAAATATACGTGTTTTTTTATTACTGACCAAATTGTTTAAATTTTATATATACAATTTTCTAAAACTTACCGTAGCTGCACTTTTTATGTTTACATCTTTGCGTATAAAAAAATATACCTAATTTAGAAATGTATTTTCTTCCACAAGTCTTCTCCAGAAGAAAGTTGGGATGCAACAAACAAAATCTTAATTTTTGTTCCAGGGGCGCACACTCGCTCTGCCATAGGAGTAGCAAAAGAGGTATTCCTCGTATTATTGTTTATAAAAAAGTTTTTTTTTACTTTTGCTTGTAATTTCATATTGTGTAAAGTTTTATTTTTAATCGTTTGAGCCGAGAGAAAAAATAAGTGGTTTGGAATCTGAGAAAAAGTAAAAAAATTAAATCGATTAGTAGCATCTGTTGGGTTTTTTAATTTGAAAATTCAAAACAATTTGCAATAGGTAGAAAAATTGATAGATTTTTTAAAAAATTTAGTGAGGGCAAAAAACCTAATCCGGATCCCGGATAACTGTTGTTTTTCCTGGACTATATGTATTTATATGGTTTATAAATGTTATTGATAATCTAAATTTTTAATTTTTGTTTACATAAGGCCGAATTAATGTGCAGTCATGCAGGCTGTGCATCCTCAATAGGGTGGTCCATAAAACACTTTTTTGTAACGCATGCACGAAATGTTCCCTTTTCGAGGCATGCATTGCGTGCGGGAAGTGACCAATTTCAAACCCGTGGTAAAAAGCAATAATAAAAAGACTTTCTAGCTGCTGCGCTTGCACTCTTTGAGCAAGATTACTTTTTCTAGCTGCTGCGCGTGCGCAGTTCGATCCAGATTACTTTTTCTTACTGTTGCACTTGCGCAGTTCGGTTTAGAAGTACTTTCTAGGACTGCCGGAACCCGTGTGGAAAAAATTCGTGGCGCTGTACCGTTTCTGTCCAGTCCGCCTTGAGTCGACATTGGCGCGCCACAGGCTGACTGTCCAGTGGATAGACTGGGATGTAACGCTCGGATCGACTAGTTTCTAGACAGATCGGCTATTTTGATAAAAAATAATAAATAATTAAATCATATAATTATTTTTTATGCCATAAAAGTCCAATATATAGATTTTGCAGTTAATTAAAAATATAAAAAAAGTTTTTGTAATGAAAAAAATGAAGAAATGAATTTCCGCAAATCTCTTGTATATACGCCGGGTGTCGAACTTCTGATGTAATTTCCTATTATATTCTTGTAACTTTGTCCCGTCGCCTTAACACCTCGGCCATCTAAAAGTTAAATTTTTGTTCATTTTTGTCGGATATGAATTCCATTTCATTACTTCCTAATATTTATTTCAATAAAACATGAACAATTTTCTAAACATTAAAAGTGCTTGTTGTGTGAATGAATCATTGAGAAAAATAAAGTTTGTATGATTTTACTTGCGATTAGGCTACGAAATAATGCTGGTTTATTATTTGAAATAATTAATACGTTAGGCTTAATTATCATTCACGCAACAAATAAATTACTAAAATAAATGAAATAAATCATTTATAATAATATTTGATTTTCTGGAATATCATCAATATTATGCATAGCATTATACATATTAAGATTATTATAAATTCAATATAAATTTATTATAACTTTACTATAACTTTGCTATGTAATTCAACTGAAAGAAAATGTTTTTAAAAATTCTTTTAAAAAATTGTTTTTAAGAATACAGTTCTTGTATTAAGATTTCGATCACCTTCAAAAATTATTGTTTACTATCTTAAATATGTAATAGTGTACCTTTAATTATTGCTTGAGCATTTGTGCAATTGTGTATTGTAATTTCCTAAATCTTTTATTCAAAAATGATTATTTTCTGAATTCACCACTGTAATTTTTGTTTAAG
>CAKNWW010288903.1:0-11419 GCA_932074435.1 Andricus kollari | reverse complement strand
TTTCAAAAACCTCAAACTTACACTACATCGAGCCTGAAATCTTATCTTTTACATCTTTAATTGTACAGTAATGGTGTCAATTGTGAGTAATTCAGCCCAGATACAATTGAACATTTTCAATCATATCTCGGGTACCCATGCAGATTTTTTGAGTTTTCTTGGCTTAAATTAAAGATCAGATTTCAGGCTAGATGTCGTATGATTTTGAGATTTTTGACAAAATTTCCCTAGGTCGTGCTAAAAGTTGAAGTTAAGATAGAAAATTTGAGAAAATCTTGAATTTTGTTTTTAAACTTCTCACGTACTGTATTATTTTCACCGAAATATCGTGGTTCGAAGTCAGCAGTGATTTTTAATAGCGCTCACAAGAGTCGTGCGCACAGTTTCCGACGGTAGTGTATTTCAAAGAAACATTGTAAAAAAATTGCATAAATACTGCACGAAATCATTTATGAAATATTTTGGAAATGTTGCGTGAAACATAACTTTAAACATTGATAGAAAATTTCAGAAATAATGTACGAAAATATTGTATTCCAATGTCTAATAATAATTGCAGCAACCATACAGATTATATTCCTCAAAATATTGTCAAAATATTTTCAAAATGTTTTTATGAAATATTTCTGAATCTTGCTTGTAATATTTAAAAAATATTCAAATAACATTTCACAAATATTTCATGCAATATTATGCACGATCTGTGCAAGGGACATATCTTTATTTCAGAAACATTTCTTAGAAATGTTTCAAAAATATTGCGAACCTTACAAGAAACCTTGCAGAAATTTTGATGAAAATTCTAGTATCCGTTCCTCAAGGTGTTGAAAGGAAACCCCTAAAATAATATTTGAAAAAATTAAAAAACTTAGAAGATATTCAAAATTGATATTGAGGTCTATTTTTGAAAAAATTATCGTAATAGGACGCAGTTTTGAAAAAATATTTTTTCAACAACAAAATTTCAAAAACTATCTATATAAAAAAAATGAAGAAAATAAAAAGTGTTTCTTTTTTCTCAGTAATTCAGTTTCAAAATTAGTTTTTGAAAAATCCAAGATGTTTTTGAAATTTGTTTGCTTGTAAAATCTTTTTCTCAAAACTGAGTCCTATTATGCATTATTTGAAAAAATATACCTTAACATCATTAAAATCACCAAAGTTATGGAAGTTTAAGAAAATAAGAGTACCCATATTTTCAATTATAAATATCTCCTAAGTTTTTCGATTTTCTCAAACATTATTTTGGGTTTTTTCTTTCAACACCTAAGACAACGGATACAAGAATTTTTATTAAAGTTACTGACAATAGCTGAAATTCTGCAGGTGATTTTACATGGGATTGCTCATTTACAAAATTCAAAAAAAAAAACGAAAATGAAAATGTTAAGCCAAACTACGCACGACATGAATAATATACGCCAAGAGGAGAAAAATGTTGCTTTTTGAACACCCTACAATACTTTTCGTAACAACATTTTGAATTTTCATGAAAAATCGAAAATTTATATTGTGATCGCACAAAAAACAATGAAAAATAAAAAATTCAATTTTACGGTCAAACTATACAAGACGCACAAATTTTTTATTACTCACTTTTTGATAAGACATGTAGTTTTTGTTTTATTCGTAAAAAACAGCATTAAAAATAGAAAAAGTATATTTTTAGACAAACAACACAAGCTACAAAAAAATAAAGAAACAGAATTTGTTCACCCAAAAAGGAGCACCAAATTTGTTATTGATCATTTTTTGATAGGATACGTTAGTTTATGTTTTAATCGTGAAAAATAACATTAAAAATAAAAAAATTAAATTTTGGCAAAACGACGCAATGTACGAAAAAAGATGAATAGACAAAAATTGTGCATTCAAAAAAGATCTATAAATTTGTTAGCAATAAGTTTTTGATAGGACGCGTAGTTTTTGTTTTAATCGTAAACAATAAAATTAAAAATAAAAGAATTGAATTTTGGGACAAATGACACAAGCTATGGAAAAAATTAATGGACAAAAGCTGCTCACCCAAAAAAGAGCTACGAATTTTTCATGAATAATTTATTGATAGGACGCGTAGTTTTTGTTTTAATCGTGAAAAATAGCATTAAAAATAAAATAATTAAATTTATGGAAAAATCGCAGGAGAGACGAAAAAAATGAAAAGGCAAAAGTTGTTCTACCAAAAAAGATCTAAAAATTTGTTGTCAATACTTTACCACACTTGACGCTAGGATGCATATTTTTCGTTCAAATCGTAAAAAATATCATTGGAAATAAACAAATTAAATTTATGGAATAACGCAAAATAAGGAACAAATATTGAAGTAATCATGATGAATAAAATGTATACTTTATTTTGCAATACCTGAATTAGCAATCCCAGGCCGAGTTACAGAAGTAAATGTAATATTTATTTGATATAATAGTGTTGCATAATTTAGAAAAGTTCGCATTTTGGACACAATCGAGTGCGAAGAACGAGATACTTGGTGATAATATGTTCGTTAAGACCGAAGGAGCTTTAACAAAAGAGAATTCACAATTACGAAATTACAGTTGTCGATGCTTTGATCTTTAAATTTAAAAGAGCTGTGCATAAATGTGGGGGAATCACAAAGACTGAGCGCGCAGCGCGTGGCAATTACATTATCGAGCGCGAAGCGCGCGGACCAAAAGTTGCGCGCCCCAGGAGCGCTCAAAATAACGAGCCAAAAATGAGCCTAGAGCTTACAATTTTGATCCGGTTTTAGATTTTTTTTTAACAATTCAATTTAACTAAATTTTAAAGAGGTTTAAGAGAGCCGACTTAATTTTTTAAATTAATTTTTATTTAACAATGAATTTGACATTTAAAACAGTTTGTTTTTGATAAACGATCCCATTTTTTGCAGCAACTTATACTCAGGTAAGAGATCATGAAATCAGTAAAACCTCGCCTTATAAATATTATGTAGCAGGTTACAACATTCAAAAAATGTTTCTTTTGTATTATTAAATTAATGAGTGAAAGTGCTACTTCAAGATTAAAAATACTTGGAGGCTTTATTTTGCAATGGTTTGCTCAAAATATGGTACAAGCAATGCTTAATTACAATTTTTAAACATCCAAAGCAATTGGTAATGTTATACAAAAATTTAATAAATAAATAATGCATATCTTAGCCGCTTGACGCTCTAAACACTTCGTTCCTTTAACAAAGTTGCTCAAAAATTCATCTGGAATAAATAACATGTACGATATTTTAATACCTGATAAAAATTGTTAATTGTTTAAATAAATTTGATAAAGAAATACAGATTTTGGTCAATTTTAACCGGCAGATTCCGTATTTTCAACGGAATCAATTTTCAATTACTTGGAATAATCCTTCGATTATGATACTTTATCAACCAGTACAAAGTATTTATTTTTTAAACAATTTTCTAAACATATTCACAACTTGACCACTCGTCAACAAATGGATGTTGTTTTTGGATACGAAATCGACTGTCAGCGATTCGGAAAGGACCTTCTTTATTAGGAGACTTTTTCAGGCGATAATATTTGTTATGTATTTAAGTAGATTTTACTCAATATTTTATAAACAAATACAGATTTTCATAAATTTCCAACCAGCTAATTTCGTTTTTTCAATTGAATTAATTTTAAATTACTTGACAACATCATTTCCTTGTGATACTTTGTCAAAGAATAATATTTTGATATTTTATAAACAATTTTATAAAAAAATTCTCATCTGGGTTAATTTTAAAGAAATACGTATCGTTCTTTTACGAAATCGACTGCCAATAATTCAGAAAGGACCTTATTTATTAGAGGACATTGCCAGGCGACATTTTTTTTATTTAAATTATATACATTTTATATACATATATTTTATATACATTAAATACATTTTACTAAAAAAATACAAATAGCGAGTGAAGATCGAAAGATCAAGTGGTCAAGTTGTAATTTTGTTTATAAAAGTATTTATAAAATAAACAATTATTTTTGTTCGGTAAAGTACCACAAGGGAAAGATTTTCGTGAGTAATTTAAAATTGAATCCGTTGAAAAAAAAAGAAATCTGCCCGTCGAAAATTGACGCAAATTTGTTTTTTTAATAAAATTTATTTGAATAATTAAAAATTGTTATCAGGTATTAACAAATCGTGCATGTTAATTATATGCGACAAATTTTTGATGAATTTTTTTATGGAACGAAGTCTTTATAGCGCGAAACGGCTAAATGCATTTGTGTATGTATTAAATTTCTTCATAACATTACAAATTACTTTCAATAAGAAAAAATGAAACTGAACATTTTTGTTAGGTATGTGCTGCACGAAAAATTGAAAAATATACTCTCTAGGTCTTTTTATCTTTAATTAGCACTTTCACTCATTACTTTGTTAATGTAAAAAAAAGGTTTTTAAATGTTGCAAACTGCTGGATATTATTTGTAAGGAGTATTTTAACTGATTTCATGATTTTTCACATAATATAAGTCGTTGTAAAAAAATTGGATCGTTTATAAAGAAAAATTGTAAATGTCAACTTTGTAATTAAATAAAAATTCAAAAGAAACATAATTGAAAAATCGACTGGGACAAACATCTTTGAAATTTAGTAAGATATAATTCTAAACAAAAATCTCAAATCGGATCACAATTGTAAGCTTTAGACCAATTTGTACAGAAAAACTTTTTTGGCCCACTGTGTATAGAGTGCTAATATATTTTCTATGACATTCTCAAAAATTTCTGCGTGATATTTTATTTAGTTTAAGTATAAGGAGGCGAAAAAATGCTTTGAATTTATGAAATATGGTATTAGCATTCAATTGCATTAGAAAAAAATCCCCAAGACCCTAGAATCGAAATTGGCAAAGAACAGAATTTTTTAAATTTTGATTTTGGTATTTTATGAACTTATTTTTATAACTTGTAGTTCAAATAATTTTATCAGCATGTGTGGGTTTTTTAAACATAGAACTATACTATACAAAAATCGACAAGACCTAGGAATCGAATTTAGAATGACAACAAATTTTCTTATTTTGGAATTTTGTATCTAATAAAATTAATTTTTTTTTCCACAAAATCTACATATTTATCCATTGTGTAAGCTTGCTAACGACACTTGAGACCAAAATAAAAATATTTGAAAAAAAGAAACGCTGCTTCAGCATTTTTTAAATTTTCTGTTTCCCATTTTCATTTTTAGGTCTCGTCGATTTTTTTTTCTTGTGTAGTTCTATGTTTAAAAATCCACACATGCTCAGAAAAATGTTTAAACTACAAGTTATAAAGATAAGTTCATAAAATACCAAAATAATTTTTTTTTTAAATTCGCTGTATTGCCAATTTCGATTCCTGGATCTTGTGTATTTTTCTAGTGTATTCCTATGTTTTAAAAAACCCATACACGCTCACAAAAATATTTAAACAACAAGTTATGAAGATAAGTTCATTAAAGACCAAAATCAAAATTTAAAAAATTCGCTCTATTGCCAATTTCAATTCCTGGGTCTTGGGGATTTTTTTTCTAATGCATTTTTGTCATTAAAAAGTTTTAATTGTACCTCAAATAATTCTCCTCCTATTTAAAAACGTGTTAACACCGGAAAACAATGGTAAATTAAATAGGAATTATCTCTCATAAAATGATATATTAAAATTCGAAAAAAATTGAGAAGACTTTTTTGACCTCCAAGTATGTAAAAAAAATGAAACTCAATACAATTTAAAAACTCTGCAAACAAGAAATTTTTGTATCCTTTTTTTCCAGCGCGGGTAATCAAGCTGCATGCCGATCGATTCAAAATTAATTATACTTTTTTAGGACCCCAATACGCTACTTTTCCGCGTTGTAGCGATTTCGAATTCCAAAAGTATATATTTCTTACCCACCCTATTGGGCGTTACAAAAAAGAGTTTTACAACGATTATACTTTTTTCTTAATCGATATGTGACCGTCCGCGAAGAAAGGGACCTAATGCGGAAAAAATCGATTTTCATTTTCTTACGCCAATCTATAGTTTCTGAGTTACTCTTTCATTTTCAATAATCAGCAATTCTTTAAGTTAATTACTTTTCTTGTTATTAAGCTACAAATATAGGCATGATAAGTGTACGCGGAGACCGAACCAGAGGCCTACGAAAACCAGCCCCACCACTTACGACTACAACTGTACGCGACGTGTCCGTGAGCTCCACTGGCTCGTGTCTAAAAGTGTAGTGGTAAGTGGAGGGAGTGCTTTTTGAAGACGCATCCCCACTACTCAAATGCTGGCTTGCGGACTCTGCTACGATCGCGCGTCCTGTATTCAGCTTTGACGCATTAGGTCCCTTTCTTCGCGGACGGTCACGTATACCCTCTACTCCAAATATAAGACCCTCCGGTTGACGCCGTTCCTGGAACTGGTGGCCACCGCAGTTTCGCGATGAGAGGAGCCATGCGTCCGTGAGCGATGATGTGCTCAGTCAAGCGTGACAAACAGCTCGAGGACCACACTCTCAGCTTATTAGTTGCATCAGGTTGCGTCAAGCGTCCAAATCCAAGATAAATGATTCATGCGGCTTTGCCAGTTTACGTTTGGATTCCCTCGATTTGTGTCGAAGGCCCAAGGCAATCCATGCTCAAAACCGGTCTTATATTGGAGGTTGAGTGTATAATGCTGCAGACAAATCCATTAAGTACCCATAGTGACATTCCAATCGTCTCTTACCCTCTTAATTTTGCAGGCCTGTGAAATCGATCGGAAGACTCGTCCTCCTGAAATAGGACGCTACCCTCATAAATAGATTTGTGACTGTTTCAAGCACAGTTTGGGGAAACAGTTTAAAGCTAAAGTTGTGGCGTTTATTCACCGAGCCTCTGTGTCTCATTTTCAGACGGGGAGAGTACACCGATGTCGTAACATGTAATTTGCTTTGAAGCAGGGTTCAGTTGATCAAAGGGACAAGTCCCCTACCACCTGCAAGTATATTATCATGGTGGTCAGAGTGTTTTAGAGATGGTAGCAGAACCTTTTATCAAATCACCACACTAATGCTTCTGGGAAAAATCGCTTTGTGACTCACTTTATAGGGGAGTTGATTCTTCAGTTATCAGAATAAGGTACAAAGTGTATTCTTAATTCTCATAAATTATCTTCGTTCATAATCTGCAACTTTTGTATGGAATCCACATCTGTTTAAACAATTTCAGGAGATTAAGTCTGATCTGATCATTATTCAGATAACCGTAATTTTGAAAAAAGGATTATATTCCAAAAAGGAAGTCACCAAATTCAATTGCAGTTCTGTTTGTAATTACTCAGGGATCATGGGAATTGTGAGCAATTGACATGACAAATATTTGAACCTACATGTCTAAATTTTTAACGTTTTAGTTGTTTAATCTAATTTGAGAAGACAACACTTTTTCAGCGTTTTGAGCCAGACAAGAGGTTGAAAATGAGAAAATTCAGTTTGTCATTCTATACAGAAATTTGTTTTCAGCCGGCGCACCTCTAATTTCGTTAAATTTGCGAGTCCCGTCGTCAGCGAAATTCAGGGTCCACGAGACATGCTAATGTGTTTTGCGCTTAGTGCGATGGTGCCGAGCACTTTAAAAGGGAGAGAATAGCAAATGGAGAGGGTGGAAAAATGGGGAAAAATGGAAAACGGGACTGCTATGCGTAATTATTATATACTCTTAAAACACATACCCGTACACTGAAAAAAATGAATGTTTGAAACCAAGAAAGTGCATTTACTTGAATCCTATTTATTAGCATCAAGAAAATATTCTTTAACAGTAGTAATTTTTACTTAAACCAGACACATATCTTTTGTTCTTCTAAAGAAATTAATTCTTTGGCTATATTTTCTTGATTCAAATAAATATTTTTTAAATTTAAGAAAATGATTTCCTTGATTCAAAAGGTCTAGATTCGTGGAAATGTGATTAGACGTTCAAAGAAATATTTAATTGATTCCGTGAGTTCGATTCTTTGAATTGATCCGGACGCATTTGAATCAATTAATTGTGCATACTTGAATCAAGTCTTTAGGTTTCTTTAAATCAAAGAAATAATGATTTAATTCAAAATAATATTAATCAATTTAAAAATAAATTTATTTGTTACGTAAATATTTATTTCTTCAGTTGAAGGAAACATTTTATTTGCTTGCTAGCATTAAATTATTCATAACCAATAAACATTTATTCCAATGAAGTAATTATTTTTTTTAATCAAACATTTAATAATTTGGCGTAATTTGTTTCAATTGAATACTTCTTTAGATTAAAGAAATATGCTGTTAAATTCAATATCTATGTTTTTGATGTGAAGAAATAGTTTTTTGAGCCTGTAAAATATTTGCTTGACTTTAAAATATATTTCTTTCCATCAATTCACATTTTCTCATTTCAAAGAAATATTCATTCCCATTCATGGCACATTAGTTTGGAACAATGAGTCATTTATTTGGTTTAAAATGTATATTTTTGTCTTCAATTAATATTTCTTTGATTCAAAGAAATATTTCCCTTCGACCAATAGGTCGTATTTTTAATCAAACAATGTTAACTTAATCCTATTAACATTTGTCTGGCGGAAATAAATTATTTTTTTCAGTGCAAAGTAGGGCGTGGTGAAAATGATCAAATTAGTCAAATCGTTTGAGCTGAGCGATAAAAATTTGTTGCTTGACATCCGAAAAAAGAAAACAAAAAATTTTTAAAACGGTTAATATCTTCTGCTCTCTTATTTGAATAAGAGATTAAAATTTTTGAAAATTCCAATAAATTTCCCTCTTGCTTAGAAAATTATGGTGAATTTTTTATATTTACAGTTTTTACTACTGAAGAATAATAAAAAATTAGAAATTAAAAAAAATTTTTTGCTGAATTTAGAATTTTTTGAAAATGCCCAAAAAATATGTTTTTTCTTGGATTGAGTCCTATGCACACATTTTTGAAACAGTTGAATATGTCGAACTCGAAATTTCTTCAGCTTGAGTCAAAGAAACATGCTATTATTTTGCTTTTTCAACAACAAAATTTTTATAGTCTTAGTAAGTCGTCAAAATCGCTTGAAAAACGTAAAATTGACCATTTTTGAACGCTCGAAACAGCACTTAAATTAAAAAAATATAAATAATAAATAATAGCGTGTTTTTTTATTTAAGCTGAAAAAATTTCAGGTTCGACATATTTAACTTTTTTCAAAATGTATGCATATGACTCAATAAAGAAAACATGTTTTTTGGCCATTTTCAAAAAATTCTAAATAAGGCAAACATTTTTTTTCAAATTTATAATTTTTTATTATTATTCACTAGCAAAAACTGAATATATAAAAAATTCGCTATAATTTTCCAAGCAATAGGGCGATTTTTTGGAATTTTCAAAAATTTTAATTTTTAAGTCAAAAAGTGAACAGAAGATATTAACCGATTTTAAGTTTTTGAAAATTCTTTTTTCGG
This sequence comes from Andricus kollari, assembly GCA_932074435.1. Lineage (NCBI taxonomy): Eukaryota > Metazoa > Arthropoda > Insecta > Hymenoptera > Cynipidae > Andricus > Andricus kollari. The sequence continues at coordinate 1,960 of CAKNWW010288903.1, read as the reverse complement.
ATATCAACTCACAAATTTTTTTCGCTCAACTCAAACGATTCGACTAATTTGATCATTTTCACTCCGCGATAAGTTGCCATAAATTACCCATAAATTATCATAATTTACCATAAATATACGAAAATTTTGGAAATATTTTGATACTCTGAAAATCCGAAATTTACAACAATTTTCTAAATGTCAAACAAATTTTTGTCTCCCTACACTGTTAGAAGTAAGTTCATGAAATTTCGTGAAAATGTTAGTGAACCTTTTTACACTACGGTTAGTGAAAAACTCATTGAAATTTCATGCAACACTGAAATTTAAATAGCTTTACTCAAATTTGAATGTAAGTTTTGAAACTATTTTAAGAGATAGTGCATCGAATTTTTTGTAAATGTTCATGAATATCCTATGGATATTCAATGTAAATAGTAAAACTTTTTTAAGAACAGTTCTCTGAAATTACTTCTTTCGAAATGGCAAAGTGAAACGAATTTGGTACATGTAATTGCAAAAAATGTATTAATCGATAGAAAAATATATCACATACATAGCCTCTAAATTTAATTTAATGAATTATTATTAAATTTTGTTCATATTTTCATTTAGGTTTATTAAAGTTAATAAAAAATGTTACTTTATTTTCAATGCATGTTTATAAAATTTACGTAAACCACAGTGAAATTTATTCAGCCACCAATAATAATGTATGTACAAGGTTTCAGAGTCAGCTTTATGACATTTCAATAACTTTTGCTTTAAAATTAAGTTTCGTATCACTGAAAATTGATGAATATGGTCTCAAATTGATTTTCAAAGCCAAATTTTTGAAATTTGAGTGACATAAGTCATTGAAAACTGACTGAAATTTCAGGAAATTTCTAACAGTGTAGGGAGCAAAAATGTGACGCTAGAGGTGAATAATGAGAATTATACATCTATGAGCTTACATTTTCGACTCACAAAAAGCAATCGTCAAGCAATCAGTTGATCTCTTTGACTGATTATTTGACAGATTGGACCAACTCGAAACGATAAGTTACCATAAATTACCCCTAAGTTTCCAAAATTTACAAAAAAAATTAAATATACAAAATTTTCGAAAGTTGTGGTAGTTTATATATTTCAAAAATTTCCGTAATTATCCAAAAGTTAAAGAATGTCCTGCATTCAGTACTCGTACTCTTTAAAAAAGCCCCATTTCTCCCCCTTGGTGTGTAATATGCTATTTTGTAACGCATGCACGGAATTTGTAATTTTCGATGTATGTATAGCGTGCGGGAAAGGACAAATTCTGAGACCGTGGTAACAAGTAGTTATAAAATGTCTTTTTCCAGCTGCTACGCCTGCGCACTTTGAGTAAGATTACTTTTCCAAGCTGTTGCGCTTTTTGATTCAAACCAGCTCCCTGGCACTTGAAGCTAAAAATGGGCACACATTTGACTGCCCTGCGCGTTAGTACTTAAATTGCCCGAGCGTAGCGCTGATTACCTATAGGGCCGACTTTCTTGAAAATACATTGCAAAATTGTCAACATTCGAAGTTTTTTTATATTTTCTGGTAGTTTATGAGCCCTTTTTTCGTTTTTTTTTCTGTAAATGATCAGTGATATATAATTAATTGAAAAAACATTAAACATGGTGAACTGTTTAGCAGTGAACTGTGATTCTGGTTACAAAAAGAAACTGAGTTCGGAGGAGCAAACTCAACGGTTTTTTATGTGCCAAAAGACAAAGTGTCGATCAAAAAATGTCAAAAAAAAATTTTGAGAGATGACCTTAAAGTCAAAGAAGGAACGGTAGGTTATTGTATGAATTTAATTATCGTATTTATTTTCCCTTGTGTATATATTTCTTTTTTTATTATGTACTTTAAAATAAAAATTCCGCCAGAGTTTAAACATGAATTCGTGGCATAAAATTAATAGTTAAAGACAAATAATTTAAAGAACTAAATAATAATATCTTCAGCTCCA
>CAKNWW010288883.1:0-11032 GCA_932074435.1 Andricus kollari | reverse complement strand
TTTTATGTTAATTTATATTTTTTTAAATCTTTAGATCTGAAAAAAGAAAAAAAAAACAATTTTTGAAATCGGCTAATATCGTCTGTTCTCTTTTTTTTTCTTGAAAAATCATAATTTTGAAAATTAAAAAAAATCCTATTTATTCGCAAATATTATAGCAGATTTTTTATAGCAACAGTTTCTATTAATAAATCACAAATTAAAAATTAAAACTTTTCTCAATTTAGAATTGTTCAAAAATATGCAAAAATATGGTTTTTTTGCATTGAAATTTCAGGTTCGACATATTCAACATTTCCAAAATGTGTGCATATGTCTGAATCGAAAAACATGTTTTTTTGCACATTTTCACAAAATTCTAAATTGAGAAATTTTTGTTTGATTAATCATTTTTTATTATAGTTTACTAGTAAAAACGGTACATTAGGGTGGTCCAAAAATGCATTGCAAAATTTTTTTTCACAATAACATGGGGAAAATTTTAATTTTCGAAAAATTGAACTCATACTTCAGGGTTTGATCGAAATGTTTGAAGTTTTTTAGGGATTGAAGAGGAGGGCCTACGAAATAAACCATACTAATAACTTTTATTTTTAACCCACCTTTACCCCTCCCCCAAATGTAGTTTTTTGATTGTTGGGTCATATTTGGGGCGGTGTAGGGGGAGGTAAGGGCGGGTTAAAAATAAAAGTTATTAGTATGGTTTTATTTCGTAGACTCTTCAATCCCTAAAAAACTTGGCACGTTTCGATCAAACCCTGAAGTATGAGTTAACTTTTTCGAAAATTCGAAATTTCCCCATGTTAATTAAATAAGATTTTGAAGTGCCCCGTGGCACGTGTTAATATTTGAATTTCGAAAAAAAAGATTACGGATTTTCTTTCTCCGGAAATGGAAACCTTTTTTTTTGGGGGGGGGGCTTGCCCTGTAACTCGAAAAGCGTCTTTTGGACCACCCTACTATACATAAAACAAATTTGCTATAATTGTTGTACCAAAAAGATTTTTTTTTTGATTTTCCAAAAATGTTAATTTTCAAATAAAAAAGGAGAACAGAAGATATTAAACGATTTCAAAAAGAAATTTTTGTTCACTTTTTTCGGATCCTAAACCACATAATTTTTTTCTTAAGCTTGAACGTTTTGACTAATTTTGAGCATTTACACTTTGCCCAAATGTTAAGTAATAACGATGAAAGAATTTAAACAATACTTTTGACATCAGCGTTTTGAATAAAAAGAATGTCCAAAAAATCTCATTGAATATCTTTTATCTGATAAAATATATAACAATTTAAGTATTAACATTCAAATTTTCAAAAAGTATCCACCGTTCCGAAAATAAAATTTTAATATTGTTCAAAGAAATATGAAATTCGGGAAAATGCAGTTTGAATTTTTTTAAACATTTTAGAATCCAAGAATATATGTCAAAAAATTGATAAATTTCTATAGGAGGAATAAATAAAGTATTTTATTTTATAGATCTACTAAACCTTAAATACAAAAATTGAATTTATTTTGTATAATAATACTAACTCTAATACTATTTATATTAACAATAAACAATTAATATATTTTTGGCATTACCATTTCTTTATTATAATTTTTGTTTTATATTTTTTCTAATTTTAGAATCAGCCCTTTGCCTTGCAGCAATTTGTATTTTTTATTTAAAGAAAAGCATTAAATTTTCAAAATATTTTTCAAAAACTAAAAATTGCAATAAGCATCTTATAAGTTCCTTGAAAATAACCTAGGTTTTTTTAGTGTAACAGGAAAAATATTTCAATATGGTATCACTTTAGCAAGAATCTTATAGTTTTCTTTCCTTATTCCCTCACTCCTAGTTCGCCTTGGGAGTCTATTAAATAAAAGTACATATGTAGAATTCATCTGAGGTAGCAACGCAGTTTCTCATTCAAGTTTGAAGAACACAGGTCATTTTTTGTTAAAGAGCCAAAATGAAATCATTATTTTTAACTTGTATCATCTCAGTCATTTTTCTTCAAGTTATAGGAAAAAGTGTGGTTTCTACAATTAATAATGGAACATCACAAGTCACAAACAACGTCAGCAATGATTCGGAAATGGTAACTTGATTAAATAATTAAGTATGAACATATTTCAGGAATTTAATTATAGAAATTTAAAATAAAAATATTTTTATCAAATCAAAATTTTTCACTAATTTTTTTTTGTTCTTGGGTATATTTAAACTATCGTATTCTATCAATTTAAATTTTGTTTTATTCTACACCTACATATGATAATTTCATCAATTTATATCCTATTCATATTTTCCAAAATGGTATTCATTACTAACCTGATCGATTGTAAATCTATCCAATTTTATCCAATTCTATACGTTACTATCGTATAGTAACGTATTCTAATGTATTCTAAATGTATTTCATCCTATACATTTTCACCTTATTGAAAACTAAATTTTTTTGTACCAATTTCTATTCTACTCTTTTCTAATTATATCTCATTTTATGCAGTTCTGTCATCTATCACTGTCCATTTTTAAATACTATATACTTAATTATATCTATTTTCTCATATAAAATTATAAATCCGTCCTAATCCATCCAATCCAAACCTATTCTACGGTGTAAAATTATTACTTTTTTATTATTTCTATCCTATTCTATTCTAAATTTATTTCATTTTATCCACCTCTAGCCATTTCTTCCGATAGCGAATAGCGATATCCATTTCTGTCTTAATAATATATTTAAGAACTATTGCAATCTATCCATGTCTATTAGGGTGGTCCAAAAATGCATTGCATTTTTTTGGTAAATTTTCATTCATATTGCTCCCAAATTTGTTCCAAATCAAAAAAAAAACAAAAAAAAGTGCGTTAAAAAAAAAGTTTATTTAAAGGCTCCGCAAGCCCCATGAAGTTTAACAAGTGTTTCCCATAAGAAAAAAGACGTTTTTCTAAATTTTCATTCAGAATCGTCAATATTAGATCCATCGACTTGAACTTTAAAGTTTTTCTTCAAAATTAGCCATAGAATACGAATAAAAAATTACTTTTTAAATATCACCCCCATAAGTCTATTTTTTGGGTAAACGAACCCCATTACTAAAAAATTAAGTTTTGCGAGTTTTTAGCGCTAATTATAATTTTTTGCGGGTTTTTTAATAAAAATTGTTTCTAATACATACAATTCTACTATATATTGATAATTAGATGTTAGCATAAATTATTTAAGCAATTTATTATTGTTTTTAGAAACTTTCTTTTAGAATAGAGTTAGAAAGTCGTGGGGTTTTGAAAAAGTTTTTGAACTTTTTTTGGAATTTTCAGTTAGAGTAAGGCAATATCTAATTATGTTCAACAGAAATAATTGTGTGAACCATGCATTATTATTATTATGATAATATTCTCTTAGAATAATTCTAGAAAGTTGTAGTTTTTTCTAAAATCTTCCACTTTTTGGCCACTCTCCACATAGAGTGAGGTAATAAATAATTCAGGCCAACAAACATAATTGTTTAAACAATTTATTATTATTTTCAATAATATTATCTTTGAATAATGCTAGAAAGTTGCGGTTTTTTCTGAAATATTGAACTTTTTATCCACTTTTCACATATAGCGAGATAAAATGAATTAGATTTACGAAAAATAATTGTTTTAAACAAATTGTTATTGTTTATAACTATCTTCTCCTATAATAATGCTAGATATTTGCGGTTTTCTCTGCAATGTTCCACTGTTTGTCGACTTTTTACTTAGTTAGCTAATTAATTGCAAGTTAACAGACATAATTTTTTAAAGAATATATTATTGTTTATAACTATCTTCTTTTAGATAATTTCTAGAAAGTTGCAGTTTATTCTTAAATTTTTAACTTTGCTTTGGCTTTTTGATTATAACAAAATAATAAATAAACAATCGAGAAAATCATTTTAAAATAATCTCTGTTGCTTTTGTGAATATCATTTTCTCAAATAAAACAAATATTTGAAATATTCTTCAAATTTTCTATATAGATCATATTAAATTTTAATTTTCCCTGAAGCAGTTACTGAAAGTTACTGAGAGCCTTTTTGTTTAAATTAATATTAATATTTAGTATTTGTTCCTAACTAAGAAACAAGTGGACAAAAATTAAAAAATTTCAGAAAAAACCGTAACTATCTAGCATTATTGTAGGAGAAGATAGTTATAAATAATAATGATTTATTTGAACAATTATTTTTGTTAAATTAAGTAATTAAGTAACAAGTTTGCAAAAAGTTGAAATTGAAAGAAGAAACCGCAACTTTCTATCATTATTTAAAGAGAATATTATTTAAAATAATAATAAATTATTTAAACAATTATTTCTGTTAAAGTGAATTGATTAGTGCCTTGATCTAACTAAAAAGTTAAAAATAGGTTTAAAAATTCCGAACAATCGCTACTTTCTAACTCTATTCTAAAAGAAAATTGCTAAAAACAATAATAAATTGGTTAAACAATGTATGTAAACATATAATTATCAGTAGAAATCACTTTTTTATGTATTAGAAACTTAAACTTGATGAGGCATGCGAAACCACTAAATATCCTTTGAAAAATAAAAAAAACGCATTTATTTTCTTGTGAATTCGAGCAAAGCGGGCGATATGTATGAAAATTCAAAACTAATATGTTTCTATCAATTTCTATCCTATCATATACTTATACTAAATACATTTAAATTTATTAATTTCCGACATAATATATACTCTTAATCTGTCCCCTTCCAGTAATTTCGAACGTATTCTATTATTATTATCTACATCTATCTCATAGGATGAAAAGGTACAGAAAATGATAGAATTATAATGATAAGGTGAGTCAAATATTAAGGAGGAAAAGGATAGTATTTTTATAATCATAGGATAAACATGGTGAAAATTGGCGAAAGAAAAAGAAAAAAAAGTGTTAAAAAAAAGTTGTTAACCCGTTGTGGTCACACCTCCAAATACACCTCCAGATATTTTTAGCTGCAGAAAAATCATAAGTGATGTTGAAACAAAACAATATAGGAAAAAAATATCTCCGAAGCTTTAGTGATAATTTAACTATTCGAAAAAAATTCTTGAGAAAAAGAAAACTGAGACAATCGGAAAAAAGCAGAAAGCCCGTGGAGTCTTTTGGACCCCATATGACGACAACGGGTTAAAAAAGTGTTAAAGCGGAATAGAAAAGGAAATAGTTATTCGAGACAGGAAAAGGGTGTAAAACCAGAGCCCAGTGGGTCAAAGGAAAAAAACAATTTTCTCTAATTTTTTGTGAAAAATTACAAAAATATATTTAGCTTGAATCTGATAAATGGTAAATACATGAGTAAAATCGGCGGTAGAAAAGGATAGCGTTTTTGGAAAGAGGGCTATAGGATCAAAAGGAATATAATAAGTAGATAGAGGAATACGATTATAAGAGAACAAAATGGCACTATTTACAATTTTGTTATAATTATAATTATTATACCAGTCAATAGAAAAGGATAGAATTAATACAGCTTAAAAAAGGAAAAGGATCAATTTTCTTAAAAGAGAAGTAGGATAAAAAGGTATAGAAAAGGATAGAATCTTTGGAAAGAATAATAGCATTAATGAGATAAAAAATAAAATATTGGAAAGAAGAATAGGATGAAAAGGAAGAAAAGGACTAGTTTTTGGGTCCATAATAAACCGCCAAAAATAGCATATTATTCGTTTTACCTCTTATCATAATATAATATAATCTAATCTAATAAAAGACCATATGATACTTACACGATTTCTAGCTTACTGACATTTTTCGCAAAAACTTACGTCGACACGAATTGAGATATCGAGCTTAATAATTGAAAAATTAAATAAAATACACTAAATAATGTTTCTGTGATCCTAAAATTTTGAAATGACAGAAAAATGTTTTTTTTTAGAATTTTTTATTTAATGCGTCAAGCTTAGGGCTACACAAACGTTCCTTTATGTCTTTTTTCAATTTTCTAAAGAAGGTCGTTTAAAAAATACGTAACCCTTTTTTCGGAAATAGACAGTTTTTACTCAAAATGACAATGTTTTTACTCTATGACAGGTTTGGCTAAATTCCTCATATTTTGTAGATCCTACCCACCCAACAACAGTTTTCCTACACATGAACTTCACAGATTCACGATTTCATATATGCAGGCTATTTAGGGAATGTTTTAATATCCCTTAAACATTCATCAATTTATGCGAGGAAATAGTCATTTTATAAAATCCAAATCCACGGGATATTTTTTATTAAACTTTTGGGTTTGAAATCACTTCACAATAAGTATGAGATATATCGCCTAGCAGGGAAAGATTTTAAATTCATTTGAAGGTTTGTTTTATCATCCCTTGAATATTCGAGCAAGGAAATCAAAATTTCCAAAGAACTAGAACCACGGAAGATTTTTGTTTTTTACACATACATATCGAAAATGGTGGAGTCTGCATTGTGCGTTAAGGCGATATTAGCTAAATCCCCAACGTCGGTGAGCAAAATGCTTCCACTGGCGAGCAAAATGTTTTTCATGGTTACCAAAATATGTTGCTTACCAATCAAGGAAATCGATATTTCCCAAAAACTAAATTCACAGAAGATTTTTCAGTTCATCTATCGGGCTTAGAAATTACTTCAAAATAACCTTAAGCGTCTCCCACCAGGAAAAGTGTTTGAATTCAGTTTGAGGGTTGTTTTGACATCCCCTAAATATAGAAAATATTAGGGAAATAGACATTTCCTAACCCACGGTAGATTTTTTGATCAAACTACTGGTATCAAAAATCAATTCAGAATAAGTGCAGAAAGCGTTCTCGACCAGAAAATGTGTTTGAATTTATACGATGGGGTGTTAAAGCAACTCTTTAAAAAATTCAGCGACTTTCTCTTCTAGGATATGTTTCCCACATTTATTGTGAAGTGATTTTCGACCCCAATACTCAAATAAAAAAATCTCCCTAGGTTTTTGTTCGTTTTTTGGAAATGTCCATTTCCTTACTTGAATGTTTGAGTAACATTAAAACAACCTTCAAAATAAATTCAAACAGTCCAGTCTTTTAAGCTAATATTTTAAAAGTATTAAAATTACCTTTACAGACTTTCCTCTTTCTATCGTTTTTCCACTTGAATGCGAATTGAATTAATAAAAACCAATAAGAAAATCCAACCACTTTTTTGGTTGAAAGTTAATTTTTTTGTGTTGAAAAGTCTGCTATTCAATTTTTGGTCAAGAATTCATATATTTTGGTCAAAAATGTTATTATTTAATTCTAAATTTAATTATTTTGTTGAAAGTTCACCAGCATTGCTAAAGTCATCCTTTTTGTTTAAAAATTCAACTTTTTCTATTTGTTTTTTTTTGGCTTGAAAATTCAACAATTTGATTCAATTTTGTTTCTTTTTTGTTCTGAAAATTCACCTTTTTTTGAAAAAAATTCATTTTGTTCTGGCTACAAAATAAATCTGTTACAGCTAAAAATTAACTTTTTTATTTAAAATTAATTTTTTTGTTGAAAATTCACAATTTTTGGGTTAAAAATTTAACTGCTTTGTAGAAAATTCGTATTTTCTGCTGGAAAATTCAACAATTTGGTTAAAAATTCAACTGTTTGATTTAACATACCTAGATGTACTTTGTTCAAGAGTCGTCATTTCTTGTAAAAAATGAAATCACTTGGTTAAAAAATATAATTATTTGGTAGAAAATTAATATAGTTTGTTTAAAATGCAACTGTTTGTTTAAGAGTTCATTTGTTTTACTTGAGGATTCAAGTATTTGCTTGAAAATTGATCTTTTGTGGTTAAATTTTTTTGTTGAAAATAAATATTTTTAACTGAATATTTAACTATTCCATTTTTGTTCTAAAATTGATAGTTTTTATTTTAAAATATAACTATTTGGTTAAAAATTCATATTTTCAGGTTGTGAATTCCCCCGTTTTGTAGAAAATTCGTCATTTGGGTGGGGCAGATGATCAAAACTTACGGCTCTTGATAGACGAATTTTTCTATCAAAATACATGTACAAAATTGGATGCATGGTAATTGTTTGAGTCAAAACTGTCAATTTTTTTGATGATTTTTTTCGAATAATTGATCTATAGGTTAAAAATTATAACAAAATTATAATTAGATATTTTTACTAAAGGCCATTTTCTGAACATTTGGTACTGGTTCCTTTTCAACTCGATATCTCCAGTCTTGTGGACGTAAGTTGTTGCGAAAAAAATTGTCGGTATGACAGGAATCCGGTAAGTATAACATGGCCATAATATAGAAAAACCAATTCTGAAATATATTTATATATTGAGTTTTAATGTTATGTTTGTTGACCAACATAGTGTGATAGTTTGTTGTCGATGGAATGGCGGGTTTTGATCTACTTAGTTTAAACCTAAAATAGTTATCTACAGTTGTGAAAAAATTCCTCTCTAGCTCCGCTGGGATTCGAACCAAGGTCTACAGAACGAGATTCATAATTTATTTCACAGCCTATTACAAGCGAATGACGACGTCGTTTCAAGCCTCATAAGAATTTATGTTTCCGATCTTATTGAGAACCTTCACAGCTTGAGATATCGGCGGAATATCCTATTTATCTGCCAGGATATGCTGGGCACATCCTAGGAATATCGCGAATAACATCGTACAGGGCGGAAATCTCGATATCCCTGGAATGTCCCAAAGATATATTAGAATGTCCTGTGGATATCCCATTAATGTCCCAATTTTATATGCCAAGGATGTCCCCAAGATATCCTAACTCTATAATTGGGTATATTCCTGGAAATTCAGATATATCTACTGCCAATTAAATGCATAACATTATAAAGTACAATAATAGTAGCGTCCCCTCTGATGTCAACAATTTCTCGAATATTCGTGCCGGATTATAATGCATTTTCATTTATATTATGTAGACCAATGCAGCACATATTAATTTAATTTCTTTTTCCTCGTAAAGACTGATTTTTTCGTTTTCTCATAGTGAAAAGTGCAATCTTCAAACTGCGCAAATTAGAGGTTATAGGTGCAATAACAGCCGAGAACTTTAAATTTTCAGAAAGTGACTTGTTTTTATGTTTTCAAGGATTCTACATGTTTTAAGTAATATGCATTCCAGAAATATTAGACTCCATTTCCTGCCGAGATATTCTAGGGGTATGCCAAAGATTGCGTTTTGTTATGAGACCTGGGGTCGAATCCCGGCGGATCAAGAGCGGAATTTTGTCACAGCTATAGATAAATATTTTAGGTTCAGACTAAGTACATAAAAACCGCGATTCCATCGAAAAAAAACTATATTTATATACGTTTTTATAGACTCCAGAAGAATGTCCAAAATACATGGACCTGGTCCCAGTCGATGATGATAATGCCAGCAACTTGATTTGTGACTGCAGTCGCCCAGCGTATTTATATTATCTTAAAGATAATTCTTGTTACCAGGCTTATGAACAAGGACCTTGTGCGCCAGAATACTACTTGATACTTCCTCCAGAAGAAGATTTAGCAAAATGCGAAAAAAATCCATGCCTCCGAAACGGTCTCGTTCCTTTCCAAGGCACATGTGCTGGTCTGCATAAAATTGGCCCACCTTGCTTTATTTAATTTATTTTAGCAGTTAATCCAATAAATTTTAAGCTCAGATGTACGCTGAGACGTTTAAATATAATAACAGCTCCTGTAATCAAATGTTTGCCTGGCAGTCGTCGAAATGCCTTGGGTGTCTGCAAAAAAGAGTTTAATTAAGTCTGATTGAGAAAAAGTGTGGGTAATAATATAACAAATGATTATTGAATAAAAAAATATTGCTGAAAATAAATAACTAATGTTTAAGAAAGGAATTGTATCGACCCTCACTTAAAATAATATTTGGATGTTGATAGTGAAATTGGCTTTACCCTCACAGCAAGGGATATCGGTGGAATATCCTATTTAGCTCCCACGATATCTCAGGCATATCCCAGGAGTTCCCAGGGACATCACGAATGATATCCTACGGGGCGGAAATCTCGATATCCTTGGAATGTCCCAACGATATCTCAGAATATGCTGAGGATATCCCATTAATGTCCCAATTTTTGTAGTCCGGGATATCTCAAATTCCATAATTCGGGACATCCTAGGATATTCTTACGATGTCCCATATTTAAAATGCAGGATATGCCAAGGATGTCCCCAAGATATCCTAATTATGTAATTTTTTATAATCCTGGAAATTCACATATTTACCATTTGCAAATAATTTATATTCTCTGTGCTTTAAATAAACAAACTCGCATAATTATTTCACAATAAATATTTTCCTGGAGCTACAAATAATAATCGAAGATAGTATGTCAGTCTTGTTTTTTTCAACACTTGTGATTTGTTGTTGACCATATAGGTCTGTTGACTCTATTTGCAAAATTATTTTAAGTGTCACGATTTCAAGGTGATTATATGTTTGTTTCGTGTTTAAATTTAGATAATATTGTATAGGTATGTGTATTTATTTTGCTTTTCTATATGCATATATTTAAATGAATTCATGCATGCAAAAAAAAAAAATAAAAACACCAAAAGTTTCGGCTTTTTCTACATTACAGTCAAATTAACCTCAAAAGTGCACAAAATGTATAAATGTATAGTTTAACGACTTTAATCGGATTAACAATGGAAATCAAATAATTAGTATCAAAAGTAATGAACAAAAATTTTTATTCAATAAAATCAAATATAAAAGCAATTAGTTAAAACAGAAATAGTCATCGCTGAACAGTGAATGGAAGGTTTGCTTTTCAAATAGTAATATAATTAAAATTGAAATAGGTAATGATAAAAGGTTAATTTAAAACATGAACAAATAAATTAATTACATGAACATTAAAAATTGTACCAAATTTTTCATGAGGTTTATCCATTGCTACAGAGATATCCGCGGATACATATCTAACCTCCAGCGAGCTTTCATACATATTACACATATATATTATAATGTAAAATATACATTAAAAATGTCTTAAAAGCAATAAAATTGGTGT
>CAKNWW010288805.1:0-10884 GCA_932074435.1 Andricus kollari | reverse complement strand
ATTTTCAGCTTCTTCTTGCAAGTTATATTCCTTAATTTGCATTGAACATTCATCCCTTCGGTTAAAATTTTTCTAAACTGGGAATTCAATTATACAATTTTTGGTTAAAAATGTATCGTTTTAACTTGAAAATTCATGTATTTTGTTGAAAATCCATCTTTTTGATTGAATATTCAACTACTGCAGTTATAGATTCATCATTTCAATTGAAAATTTATCTTTTTGGTGTGAAATTAAATTATTCCACTAGAAGATTTATAATTTTAGTAGAAAATTGATCAGTTTATTTGAAAATAACTATTTTGTTGAAAATTCTTTTTGTTTGAAAATTAATTTGTTTGAAACTAAAAATTTAACTATTTCATTCTTGGTTGAAAATTGATCTTTTTTGGATGAAAATTCAACTATTTGGTTGAAAATTGATATCTCTTATTTGAAAATGAAAGTATTTGTTCAAAAATGTATATAGTTTGTGAAATATTTGTCTTTTTTGTCGTTGTTATCGGTTGACAAAAGACTCACGGGCTTCCGTGCAATCTGACTCACGTGTTGCTGCGTGTTGCCGACCGGCATGCGCTGTAGTCCTATAGTCTGTACTGTTCAGTCTACAAATATCAGTCATATGTACCGCGCATGGGTCAAAAGAGAAAGACAGGAGAGTGTCGCCGCTTGGACCAAAAGCGCATGCGCGCACTCCGTAAATGTATACTTTTCCGGCGGCCGGCCGGCAAAATACCCCCTCCGACAAACGAGAACTTCGCGTCCCCCAAACAGGCCGAGAATGATACGAAAACCGTCCGGTTTTGCATAAAATACATTTCATTTTAATCAATAATTAAAAAATAATTTAAAAATAAAATTATGCTATATGAATGATGTTCTTGCGGAATCTTGAAGCAAGCGAATAGAAGGGAGAGAAAACACTACAGTTACTGTATTGAAGGCTTCGCTTAAAACGTAACCAATAAAGCAAGATAGATACATTCACACGGGAACACAACCAAACAACGTTGATGATGACACAACCAACATAATAAACGGGATCAAAGTTATGAAGAATCTTGGTTGCCCGTCACATACGTAAGTCGCCACAGCTCTTTCTAAATCTTGGGGTGGAGAAAAACACTAATCTTGAACTAGTTTGCAAAAAATTATTATGTTTAGTACACCATTAGAAATTATGGTGTAAAGATCATCAAGAGTCATAATTCGTAAAAGTTTTCTCTGTGTATAAGGTATGGGGATCGCGATATTGTTAGATAAGTCCTCTTGGCCGGGTTGCCTTAGTTTGCGGCGAGACTCGACCAGGCATGTATATGTAATTTCAAAAAAAGGTTAAACAACCACTGCAGGGTCCCACTGGGATCAACTGCCATCTAAAAATTACATCGGCTCCCAGTAGAACAGCGGTAAAACACACTTATAGCAACGTCTCACGACCGTGAGATAGGTGGCATGATGAAAATACGACAGGTCGGCGAAACCCTCGTGTGTCTTGAGAACACGAAGCGACCCAAGGATGATAGCTTTCTACATTCATCTCGCAAGTGCCTTGGCATATTTTTGGAATGTGGGAATAACTTTAAGGTTACGAACCAGTGATATTTTCATACCTCCGAGAGCACCGGTAACAATGACAATTACTTTAACCGACTATTTTGGGCACAGCCGTTGCAACTCGCTTTTAAGGTCTTGATACCTCACCTCCTTTGCCTTCTCCTTGGCAGTGATGTTTTAGTCGGCCGGAGCCGAGAATTCGATCACGAATATGGTTCGTTTCTCGAAGTCTTGGAGAACAATGTCAGGCCTCGAGTGAGCAACGGACACTGCTGTCTCGTTTTGGACAATTGACTCTATCTCCTTTGGAGAGTTCGGCAGGGCAGGGTCACGGCCAACACATGACACGCTCTCCACCTATCGCTGGGAACTTCTTGACATAAAATGCGGTCAGGGTATACTAAGGGGGAAATGACACCGTCCTGGCATGTGAAAATGAAACCTTCTGTACCTGTATTAAGCCCTGATGATCTGAGAAATGCAAAAGTTTGCTCCTTTAACAAGGACTGGTTTTCTACATTCCTGTAAAAATTTCCGTGCATTTTCTTGTCGAGTAGCTGTTGGTGGAATTTTTTAACTTAGGCTTTCAGAAGTGAAGCATCTAGATGAAGTAATGCACTTTCCTCACTTCTGATATTAAAATTCATCCCAAGGGTCTCAGCCGCCTACTCCGCGGCTTTGTAAAGGAACACTGCTTTGCCATCCATCTCGTAATTCCTGACCATTTTTAGGAGAGGATCTTCTCCATTTGTAACGATGTAAGCTGTACTTAGAATAATTCGGTTATGAAGACATTGGAGATTCAGAAGACCGCGCCCGCATTGACGGCGTGAGATGTATAATCGCGGAACAGACGAACTGATATGCAGTCTTTTATGCATATGCATGATCTTACGTGTGGTGAAATGAAGAGCCGTAAGCTCATTCTTCTTCCAGTGAACCAATCCAAACGAGTGGAGTAGAACCGGGACGGCAAGCATGTTAGTCGCAGATACTTTATTCAATGTTCATTCAAATCCTTGTATCTGCTTCGGAAAGACTCTTTAACTGATATTACGTCCTGAATACGGCTTTGAGGCACGCCCAGGTATGTATAGTTCTCTCCAGTGTTAAGATGTCTAATAACACTTATATCCACAAGCGCAGGGTCCTTGAGAACGCCAACAACCTTTCCTTTCTTCAGATGAATTTTGGCACATTTATCCAATCTAAAGTCCATCCCAATCTCTCCTCTGTACTCCTTGACGATATTTATAGCAGTTTGAAGTTTGCTTTCACCAGAGGCATAGATCATCAGATCATCCATATAAAATACATGAGTGACCTTATGCTCGCGATGGATAGTATCGATGTAGAGGTATCCAGAAGAATGTCGTAGTGCGAGAGATAATTTCGATATGATGAGATAGTAAATCTAGTTTTCCAAAGGGGCATCAATCTCTTTATGCATCTCACTATGTGTGGATGCACCTTCAAGCTTTCCAACAGACATGTGATAAGTTTATGAGATGTTGAATCGAAAGCTGGCCGGGTAGTCAATCCAGGCCATTGACAGGACGCACTGATGGATTGCAACGTCTTTACAGTTGCACCTGTCAATTAGCATGTTCTCTCGAAATCCTGCTACAGCTTTTTTCGAGCCACGTTGTTCGCACATCTCTCGCCACACAGGCTCAATTCTTCGGACAATCCTGTTGTTAAGGATAACTGTCAAGATCTTATACAGTGTGTTCAAACAAGGTATTGGCCTGTAATTCTCTGGGTTGGACAAGTTGCCTTTTTTTGGTTGGAGAATAGTGCGTCCTAATAAACGGGTACCATTGTGACGTTTTAACACCCTAAGAAATTACGAGCGGGTTGTAATTCGACAATCCATCGACAACCTCGCAGAAAGACTTGGACATTATCATAAAATTACCTCCCAGAGCCGATTCGCTACGGATTTGCTACCACGTAATAACTTAATTCATCCTGCTAAAGTGTTTAGAAAATTCGAGCCTTTTGAACATAACCTTAAAGTTTAAAGATCTTAACTATTTACGTCATGCATTGTTTTTTTTTACAGAAGTGTTTAAACTTACATCCCTATACGTGGATCGAATAATTTTCATCCTAGCACGATGCAAAATTATACTAAGTTTTTTTACAGTGTAGGTTCATTGTGTTTGTAATATTTTGATTGTCAGTGTGATGAGACAAAAGGTTTTATCAAATATGTAGGTATAAAGTATTATGTGCGAGGAGTTCACAACTCGACCGACGGAGTGTACAGTGACTTCAAGTGATTTCAGTGACTTCATGTAAATTCAAGTGACTTCAGCGAAGGTGTATACCTGACTTCACGAGTTGTTGAGCCCTCGATTATTTGGATTTTTGATTTATAACGTACCCTATGTTATCGTGTGATGAAATTTATAGAGTAATTTAACTCGAGCAAATAAAAAAGTTGTGGGTTGACACCTGAACCCAGACTGAAAAGTTGTGACAAATTTTTTCTAGGTACAATTTTTGATAGTCAACATTTTTTTCTTCACAAAAAAATAATGAAACGTCTTTCCATTGAGACTGAAGAAATTTCAAGTTCAACATATTTATAACTTTCTTTTTAAGTATGGAAAATTAAAAAAGGGACACCATCAGTGTGAAAAAATGACCTGGACAATATTTCTTTGAACTATAATTAAGGGCTCATTTAATGGCCTATTGTCAAATTTAATGCGCCGCATTTTTTTTAAGAACACCTGTGGTGCTGCTATCTTACATTTAAGCTAGCATGACTACCGTTTAAAAAAAAAAAGAATATTAAATTTGGCAATAGGGCAGTAAATGAGGTCTAAATTATGGTGCAAAGGAATAGTGCGTAAGTAGTTTTTTCTATGTGTGGTACTGCTAGCTTAACGTTAAGCTAGCAGGACCACAGGTATAAAAAAAGTCGGAGCGCTAAATTTGGCAATAGCGCATTAAATGAGCTCTA
Organism: Andricus kollari; assembly: GCA_932074435.1. Lineage (NCBI taxonomy): Eukaryota > Metazoa > Arthropoda > Insecta > Hymenoptera > Cynipidae > Andricus > Andricus kollari. Next base: position 6,353 of record CAKNWW010288805.1, on the reverse strand, counting down.
AATTATGGTGCAAAAAAATATTGCCTAAGTCTTTTTTGTGTGTGTGATGCTGTTAGCTTAACTTATAATGGCCTTAATAGGCCATTCAATTAGCCCTAAATGAGGCCTTAATTCCCTATTGGTTGTTAGTTTATTTTTTTCAATGTGGTAATGCCAGCTTAACGGACCTTATAATTCGGTTTGGATAAGTTCGAATGTATTGTGAAATAGGGCTTTACAATTACTGAAATAAATTGATGTTATTATTTCATTTGGCGGAAATGTTTGTTCACATAGCATAGCGATTTTTTGAGGAAAGTAGTAAAAAATAATATAGGACTTACCCATAAGTGGACCGTTCGGTATGACATTAATAATTTGCGGTGATCTTGGTAGATGTTCGTCCAGCAAACGCACGATGTCGTGATGAAGCCTTTCACTTGCGACATCTCTGGGTAATCGATCCATGTGATCTGTGATTTCTCTATTCGCAGACCATTCTAGCAAAGCCTTACAAGCTTCGTAGCTACCTTCTCTCGCAGCGAGGAAAAGCGGCGTTTCATCTTTGTCATCTTGTGCGTCTCTATTTGCACTGTGTAACAAAAGTTTGTTCACGGCATCTTCGTTATTAACTGCCGCTGCCCAGTGAAGCGCTGTCTTGCCGCTATTGTCTGCAGCGTTTATATCAGCATCTGCGTTTATCAAATCCTCCACCATGCCCTCAGTAGCGAGGCGAGCTGCTAAAATCAATGGAGTAGTGCCATCGTGCATTCTTGCGTTAAGATTCGTAGCTCTGTTACGCAGAAGAATTTGAAATACTCCCATCGCATCTGCCGCGACAGCAGAATGAAGTGGAGTTCTACCAGTATTATCCTGTGAATTAGCATCAGCACCAGCATCTAAGAGTCGTTTCGCAGCATCAGCTCTCGCATACCTAGCTGCGAGGTGAAGAGACGTTTCGCCACTTTTATCAGTGGTGGCATTGAGGTCCGCTCCTTGAGCCACAAGGTCTGCTATGACGGCTGCTGTTCCGTCACTTTCATCTTCTTCTTCACCTGTGTCGAGACCACCACCACGAACTGCAGCCACCATTAGAGGAGTCATACCACAAGGACCTCTAGCATCAATATCTTGACCATGTTCAAGACTAGGTGGTGTAAGAACTCCAGCATCTTGTCTATGAATTTCCGCTGCGTCCAAGTGCTGTTGGGTCCACATTCTAGGTTCGGTCTCTTCGTAATCAGTGATGGCTGTATGATCGCTGGCATAACCGGGCTCAGTGGCTCGCATTCGCTTTGATGGTGGTAAGTCTGACTCGTCATCGGACCACTGCTGAACTCTACCGTTACCAACATCCATATCCATACAGTTCATAGAGGGTTGCTTTTTTAAATTACGCATCTCCTGTCCATCTGGACCTCGTCTTCGTGATCGGCGACGCTGTCCACTCCCAGTACTTGTCCTCAGGAATCCTTCTGGAAACCATGTAACTCCGACGGCTCGTTTTCTTTGTGCCGTAACCAACACTCCCATCAGCATGACCCCCGAAACTGCGATCACTGCTCCGATAAACAAATATTTATAATTTGTCTGAGAGTCAGCAGGTATCTTTTCTAAGACTCCTCGAACTTCCTCAATAGGAAAATTCCTTGAAAGTGAGTGCTTAGAAGCAGTAGCTGCTAAATACTCAGCTGCCTCATTTGCAGACGGGAAACAGACTGCTCCTTCAGTTGTAGTACACTTTCGATTGTCTATCTCCAAATAGGCTACAATGCCGTTTTGCTTATCGTTGTAAATAGTCGTTGTTCTACCAAAAAAATTGGTTTGGAGACTGGGTTCGCGTTCCCTCTTCCATGGATATATCATGTCGTTTCCAAGTTCGTCTTGCTTCACTCTCAGTGTAGTTCTTAATTCGTGACCGATGTCCCTCAAAAAGGCAACTACATTAGATCGGAAGCTTTGCATGTCCATTCTCACGACCACAGAGATCACTCCCTCAGCGAGTGAGGGTGGTTCTTTATCACAGTCCAAACCATCCCAATTGCACTCAGCGTTATTGCACCCGTAATCGCAGTATCCATTAGCATAGTGTTTCCGACAGTAGGCATCGTAAATAGGGCTGTAAAATATGTTATATATATTTATAGATAATCAAATATTTCCGTAAAATCGTGCTAATAGTAAGTAATAAGCTAACGGGATTATCTACAAATTACCGAGATCAAATTTCGGAATTCAAAATTCTTCGAAGTTAATAATTATTGTCAAAATTTAGTACACACGTGAAAACAACGCTATTTTTTATAATGTTATAAGCAAATTTATGAATGAATTTTACATTTTATTAATTTGTCTCTCTAAAAATTTCGTTACCTTCACAGAATTGGCTAACAAATTCTCGACGGTAAATGACATTTACGATGCTTTATTGCCTAACAATATTTTTTTACTGAAAATATTTGTAAACTGTTGATTCAAATTTTATAAGCAAATACAGATTTTTGTCGATCTTCAATTCGCCGATGTCGTTTTTTCAACCGAAACAATTCCGCGCTCGATCTATAACTCGTTCTGCAAACATCAGGCGAGGCCTTTAGAAATAAATATTTTAAAATTTGATGAGATCAAAAGACTCCACACAAAATAAAACTAAATTGGTTCAAGATTTTTTAGTACATTCCTTCTAGATTCATAAACCGTAAAATAAATGAGTGTCAATAAAATCCACTAAAAAGCCGTGGCTATCCACTTTGTGCGGTGTCCTTTAGATCATTTGTAATAGGAAATTTTCAAGATTTCAGAATTTAAAATTATATATTGTAATTGACATGCAGCATCAAACACTTCCACAATTTCAAGCTAAACGCATTTCAAGATGAATTTTAATTAATGTTTTAGCACTCGAGCATTTTTAATTTTATCCAAGTCTCTGACTGTAAGGTCATTGCAGATTTATAAGCATTATTTCTCAAATTAAAATATGTCAGTCAATTAAAAAGTTTTATATAATGTTTTCATACATGCCAATTTTAAATGTAATATTTTTTCCTTAAGGTCTTAGCCTGTAAATTTGTACGGTTTGACAAAAAAAAGACCACGTATTTTTTTCATATACAATTTTCTTGGGCTCTTGCAAGACGTTTAAAGTTCTATGTTCGCTTAATATTTGTTTAGCTTTAAAAGAAAAAATGCGGGTTAATTTTTTTGTTTTATGAAAAAATCCTATAGGGTGAGACATTGAAAATTGATTAAATTGTCTCAGATACGACACTTAAGTAATCTAAATTTCATAAATTCATTGGGTCTTACCCCCTTAGATTTTTCTTTAAATGAAAAAAAATTTCCCGCATTCATTATTTTCCGAAAAAAAGTACCTTAGATCCCGCTGAAGGCGATTGAAGATAAAAAATGTATTTTTTCATTTTCTCTCTTGAACTATGGGCTCTAGTAACAAAATAAATATAATAAAGATATTTCATTTTTTTGCAAAGAACATTTTTGAACAACAGACTTTTTGTCTCAAACCCTTCTTTCGAATAGTACATTACTTAAATGTCAGGAAAATGGCACTTTTTTAGCTGAACTGAGGGTTCTCGAGAAAAAATGAATGTGAAAAAAACATTTTACTTTTTCATAAACAACATTTTGTGCTTATAACACTTTCGCTTAAAACCCATTTTTTGACCAATAGACCACTTAAATGTCAGTAAAATGAAATTTCCCACTTTTCTAGCTGAACTGTGTGTTTTAGAGAAAAAATTAACGTAAAAAAACATTGTACTTTTTCATAAACAACATTTTTTGCTTTTAACACTTTTGCCTAAAATCCCTTTTTTGGCCAATAGCCCACTTAAGTGTCCATAAAATGACATTTCCCAATTTTCTAGCTGAACTGCGTGTTTTAGAGAAAAAATGAACATGAAAAAAACATTTTACTTTTTCATATAAAAAAAAAAATTTCTTCCTCCCCTAGCCGCAATTACGTCTTCCCGGCTACATTTATGTCCTGGAACAGTGGCTTTTGCGGCCTGCTGGAGTTAACGAGATCTCTGATTGGCTGCGAGATTTTTGTGGCTTGCTAACGTAGGAACCTGACGTAGCAACGCTCACTAAGTATTGCGTTATTATGTACTTAGCCTCCGAAAAATATTTAGCTTGGCAGGTGAATGGAAAAAAGAGAGAGTCGGTGTGTTCAAGCTCAAAACTGATCGTTTAAAGATATGGTGATTTTTGTGCATAAAACCTCGGCACAAAAACTACAAAATGATCTACTCCTCGTCTGAAGGTTCTGCGGACGAGGAAGAAGTATTACGAAAAAATAAAAAGTATGTGTTTTTGATACGCGCCCCGACCACAGAAGAAAAAGCATCCGAGCTAGCAGCCGACAACGTACGTGATATGAGTAATCGGCTTCGCCTCGGCCTTCATATCAGACACGCCCGAAAATCTAACTTTCTAGCCTTGGGTCGTAATATACTATTTGTTCATAGTAAAATTGTGTAAAACCCTTTTTTGGGCAATTGACCACTTAAATGTAAAGAGAGATTGATATAATATCTTTTCAAAGCAGAATTTTAATTGGGTATGTTAAAATATGTAGTATGCTAAATTGCTTCTTTTACATTTAATATAATAAATAATTAAACAAAAATCATACACAAACGTGTGATTGTATCAGAAGTTTAGTCCTGTTTTAAACCCTGAGCGATAGTGGACTAGTTTGCATTTTTATATTTTCGTCGGTGCTCTTCTATAAGTTGAAGTAAGAAATGTTTTTGGTCCTCTTAAAGCGCTGCTGTCCTCTTGATGCCCTGCTCAGCTGTGTCATTGACAACTTTAAGTTGATTCACTCTCTTTTGAAACAGGTTGAAACTAGCATCATCTTTCCATCAACTGTGATCTTTCAACAGAAAGTCTTGAGGTATTTTCAGACACGTGAAGAATTTGCTGGTATTTGTCGTCAGAAAAGCAGGTAAAGTTTTTTTCATAATGGTTCGTTTATTCACTTCAATCCACCGAACAATTAGTTCCGAACTTTTCTTTGCAAGAGCTGATACCATAAGCCTTTTTGTCTGAATAGTCACTTCGGGATCAAAAAATGCGAGGGCTACAAGAGTTTCACTCAAGTACCATAAGTGACCTGAAAAGCTCTTATAAGCAGCTTCAGCAACTTCAATGTTTACTTCTGTATAAGTCACAAGTTCTTTCAGAAAAGCAAGGTCATTTTGCGTAGCAACTGCGGGTGTCTGGCAAGTAAACCATTTCTTCAGGTGCACCTTAACATCGAACAAGTTGAATTGTCTTAACCCAGCAATTTCTTTTTTCAGCGAAAATTGTCCTCGACAGATGTAAATTTTTAGGGAATATATGATCTTATCCATCCATCGAGCTCGATTATAAGCACCGGGTGCATGGACAATAGTTGATCCTTTGTGACCTATTTCACCTAAAAATACAAGAGCAAGTTCTAAATGTTCTTTGTAATCTTCCCGGGGATGTTAGCATTTCCTTTTTCAAAGATGTTAAAGTAAAAGCAAGGGTAACATCTTGCAACCCTGTCTCATGTTTGTTGCTATCAATATGTTTCCAAGCTATTTGAAATATCTGAAATAGCTCTATATTCGGTTAAACTCAATATAAATTTCTTTAACCCAAATCCGCCCAAAACATTTTTTTTTTCAAACAAAAGCTGAAATTGGGAATACCCTCCGCAGCTAAGTGTTGCCAACTTGCACTAAACAGTAGCCTACAATTATTTGGGTAACCTCCCTGAATAGTATGCAACGGTTTTGCGCAAGATTTAAATGTGAAAGAGCAGGATAAGTCGTTTTTCATGCACCACTGCTAACCATACCATATATGACCCCGTGGGCGGATTCGGGTTAATGCCTTTTCTAGCTCGGTGATAGCACCGGAATATAACCCTGTGTTACTGGCAGTTATATCGAAACATGTTGATGTCACTTGTTCAGCCAGGTTCCACTCTTGCAGAAGTTGGTGTACTGCGTTTGCCTGTACTTTACCAGTTCCTTCAGGAATTATTGGGACTCCTAAAAGTTTGATGGCATCTTCGCCTGACACGAGAATTTCTAAGCGATCGACCGACTCCTTAGACGTCAATGCTGGTAACATTTTACCATCCCAATGAACAGTCAATGGAACAGTTGGATTGAAAGCTTCACGAATTTCTTTAGCCTTCATTTTACGATTTTGAATGCGAGCTAGCCTTATTGTCTCTGCATTGCAAACGAGTTTGTGCGGGTCATGACATAGAGCTTGAGAGACAGAAGCTAAGCTACGTACAGAAGAACAATGACTGGTACTTGTGCGATCAAGGGCAGAACAGACTTGAGGAGTTAGTATTTTTTGTAGAG
>CAKNWW010288711.1:0-10993 GCA_932074435.1 Andricus kollari | reverse complement strand
ATATGTTACCTACTCAAGTTCTGGGCGGACTTATATAAATCGTTCATTTCTATTATTGGTTCATTATTGGAATTCGATCGCATAAACTTTTATCAAAGGCAAAAAGTCCGTTCTATTGAGAAAAAAATTATTATAATCAAATCAATTTTTTTATTTACAACAAAAAACTACTGGTTCCCTTATTATACAATTTTTATTATATATTCTCGACGGAAATGGTTAACTTGACCAAAGCTCAAATCTGATTGGCCAGTTAAATTTTACCTGCTTTCATGCTTAAACTGTGATGCTTGAGTTCCACTTCGGTCTTCATTGGAAGTTTATTACTCTTACGATCGTTACCTGACTTTTGAAGTGCACGTCTGGACCAGATTGCTCGGCAGCCGACTAATATAAGGCAAGAAGAAGAAGCTTAATTCGCTTAGAAGAATATTTGCTGATAGCAACGTTTTCCAAAAAACAATAATAAGGTAAGTGATTTAAACTAATTAAAATAATTTTGAAAATATTTAAAAATGTGTTTATTTATGTGAATAATTATACTTTTTTTTTAAATTCTCACAAATTTCCACATTTATTTTTAACTAAAGCGAATTACACCTCATATTAGACACATAAATGCAACAGCTTTCGTGGTAATTATAATTTCCATGCCCATAGAAAAATTTGGTTCCAAAAGTAACCGCATCTCTATGGAAATTTTCTCAAGTTATTAGTATAATACGAGTACTGAAACTCATAAAATGGGTATGTTTGACAAACCTTTTGCTCCTATTTCAGGTATTGTTAAGCCTACTTTTCAGTATCCTTACAGATCCTGGCTTACCTGAACTCACCCGATCTTTTCCAGCAGGAGTCTTTTGTTCCGAAATATATCAAAACTACAAAATTTAAAAATTCCAAGTTTTACATACACTAATTTAAAACTAATATATTTAAAAGATATGAATCTTTCCGCTTCCAACGATATGTAATTTATCTAATTTTGCACGACTATACGTTTAGGAATTGCATACTATAAAATGAGATGATTTTTTTAAGCGTTCAAGTTAAAATCATGAAGATATACATTTTTCCATATTTTTTTCTGTTCTGCATATGTATATTTTTATACGATTTTAATAGACCGAATTCATTTCAAATCGGACAGGCAGTCCATGCTCAAGTCACAGAATTATTTGTCACTCAGATTTGTTGTTTTTCAAAGGGAATAAGATGACACGTATCTTGTAATGCTTTGAAATTGATTTGAGTTCAAATTTCGGATGCCATATTTTTAAAGATGTCCGAAAATTTTTCCAAAAGTTGACCTGGGAAACAGGGCAGAATCCTATAATTTTTAAATCCGACTTCTGTAACAAACCTGCAAATTGTATTTTCCCCCCTGTTTTCAAGAAAATTTCCCTTTTTCTCGTTTTTTTGCATAAATGCAAACTGAAGCAATAGAACTCAACAAGAAAATTCAATGATTTGGTTGAATATTTAATTATATCGTTGAAAATTTAATTATTTTGTTAAAAATTCAACAATTTTGTTGAAAAGTCATCCTTTTTGGTTGAAAATTTAACTGTTTTTTTTAAATACGACTTTTTGGGTTGAAAACTCTAATTTATTCAAAAAAAAAGTATCTCTCTCCTCTCACTCCACTGGGATGATAATACAGATTCCTACTTGAAAATTCTACCATATTGCACTCATCTTTTTTGGTACAAATTTAACCATTTGCTTGAAAATTCGTTTTCTCTGGATAAAAATTAATTTTTTTAACTGAAAAATTTAACTGTTTTTTACATTCACTCTTTTACCGTAGCTCTGTTTTTTTAATAAATGAATTTTCAAGTATACTTCACAATATAATGTTTACCTTTTTTTACAGGATTAAACATGTATGACGTCAATGCTACGTGCTTCGTAGCTATTGAAAAAGAAATTTTGTTTCCAACAAAAAGCGTTTTCACGGGCATGCTATTGACGTTTCTCAGTTATTACTTGTTTGGAATATGCTATCCAAAGAAAATTTCAAAAACTTTGGAGTTTATTTAACGGTAGGTACAAAAAATTAAAAACTAGTGTTACGTGTTACTTGTACAACGTTTATAATGATATTATTGTATGCATTTCAGAAAACTGATGGAAATAAATCCTGCAGATCAAGGCACCAAATGAAAAATTACAAAGCTTTGATCGCAGTGTCAAAAAGCTATGTAATAAAATAGAGCTTATTAGGTAAGGTAAAGGAAGGAAATTAATAAATACGTCAATATGTAGCTGTATTTAAATAAAAGAAAATAATAACAATAGTAAATATCAATCTCTTACCCCTTCTACTTCCTAAAACTTTAATTCTTAAAGTTCTTGAAATTCAAATTATGTTTCGTAACTTTCAATACTACGGTCATAAGATTCAATTTATGAGTATTAGGTTTAAATAGTAGGTTATTAGGTTTCATTACTAGGTTCTTAGGTTTCAATATACTCGGTTATTAGGTTTTAATACTAGATTCATAAGTTTCAATACACGGTTCTTAAGATTCAATACTCGGTTCATAGGTTTCAATACACGGTTCATAAGTCTCAACACTAGGTTCTCGAGTTTCAATTCTCAATACTTAGGATTCAGTACGCAAGGTTCATAAGCTTCAATACACGGTTCTTAAGATGCAATACTCGGTTCTTCAGTTTCACTACAATGTTCTTAATTTTCAATACTTGCTTCTTAAGTTTCAACACAAGGTTTTTAAGTTTCAATACTCGCTTCTTAAGTTTCAATACAAAAGGTTCAGAACTTTAAGGTACATTTAGCACTGTTCTGGGCTTCATCTACTTTTCACTTAAATTTATGGCAAAAATTTTTAACAGTGTAGATTAGATTTATCTGACAGAACTCATGGTCTAAAATTATTTAATGAAGAGCAAATTGTACCATCTTGGTCAGCTTTTAATTCACTAATAATAGAAGATGATAGGCCGTGTGCTCATGTTGGATTTCTACCTGTACTTCCTCACGCCGTTACTGAATATGATACGGTATATACAGCTTTATGTAACTTTAATGAAATACTCGAACAATTAGATCAGAAATACTTACCCATAGCGTGTGATTAAGGCGTTTATAAAATTGCTTATCCAATTCAATTGATGAAACAAGATGAAATGAAAAAAAAATTTTAATGCTGGGTTCATTTCATACTGAAAAAACTATAGACGCTTGTATCAATAAATATTTATTAGATAGTGGCATACAAGACATTCTTATTGAAACTAGGTTATTTGGTAAAAACGCCGTTGAAACTGCATTAAGTTGTGTTTATTACAACAGAACCACAAAAGTATTATTTATCATCAAAAAAGCTTTTACCAGATTGCAATTTCAAGCATTTTTCAATGCAGAAAGACTACAGAAATATGAGAACGAATTACAGTATCTAGAAAACTTACGTAATGCTATCAAGGAGGGGAGTGTTGAAGAGGCATAACAATTATTAACAATGTTTGAAAGTATTTGCGGAGATATGAAAAACGACTTTGAAACATTTCTAGAACGACGATCGGACGAGTCACCATTATTCAAATATGGAAATGATACTTGTATTATGATTGATATTTCCCATGATCATCACAAGACAGATAGAATAGGTAATTGGCCTTTAAAGAATTCTTCATTATTAAAATCTAACCCACTTTTTAACGTAATGGACAGAGTTAATTATACTCGGTGTGGAGCTATATTTCTAGCAAACTGTTTAACTCTTGAAAAGCAAATTCCGGAAGTATATGAACAATTCATGAATGGGCTGTGTTCGATTAAATTTTTGTTGAAATCTTTTTCATCTGTAGCAGTCGATCAGGCATTAGAGCAAACTATCAATCGACAAGGGAAAAGTACTGAAGGCGTTATTGGGTTTACTAATTTAAAAAATGCCGTTGCAGGTTGGAACATGGTTTTTCATGAAACAGCGGGAATAAATAAATTTTTACAAGAAATAACTGGTTTGAAAGACGAGGATGATAATGATTACAGCATTCTTTCAATCGACAAGGGAAAAGTAGTGGAGGGTATGGCAAAAGCAGTCTGCGCTCTTGTGCAATATATGCAAACGCATATCAATCCATTCCAAGATGATGGATGTCAACCACTTCGGAATTTGGTGACTGGAGAATTAGTCGATGAAAAAACTGCAAGTCAAATTTTGAATGTTTTCGAAATAGGCTGTGCAAAATTCAATAACTTTCGAAACGAGCGAATTGTTACAAAGAAAGTTCCCATGTCAGCAACAATTCATCGCACTAACTTACCCACATTCAAAACTATTATCAAAGAAAAGGAACCAAAAACTGCAAAGAACAAGGAAGATACGTTGCATCAATCAATGCGTGTCGTTGATATTGCTCGAGAACGGAACTACGATATAATGCGTTTATTCAGTTACGAAATCAGTCCGGAAAATATGCTGTTTCATGAAAATGGAATGATGACGAAACAAGAGAAAAAAATTAATTTGACTCATGCTATTGAAGAGTTGGCTAAGTCGAGCATAAAATATGTAACTATGAAGTACTTAGAGACTGAAAAGATGAACGTAGTAGTTGATTTAATGGCCTACTGTCACAAAGCGCAGTGGACAAATTTGAATAGCTTTCACGATTTTGCAAATAGTTTTTGTACGATGATAAAGTCACATGCTCCTGCCAAATTCACTAACCGAATTGATTTTGTTTTTGACGAGTATTTTGAACAATCTATAAAGTCATTTGAGCGAATACGTCGAGCAAGTAGTGAATCAATAGAAGTATTTGAAATAAATTCCAAAACACTCTTACCACCGTAATCAGAAAAGTTTTGGCCATGTTCTAGAAACAAAATGAGACTACAAATTTTTTTACGTAATTTCATCTTTCTCAATTGCATATCATTTTGGCCTGACGTCGAAATAGTTTTTAGCACAGTGCAGTCTTTAGAACGTATTTCAACGAAAGCTGACTTAAAAGAAAATACATCAATGCCCATTCTGCAAAGATTTGACATCGAAGAAGCCGATGTAAAAATGATGATTCATATTTACCAAAATTGCATTGAAGGATGTCGAAAAATATTATTGCTATCTGCGGATACCGATGTCTTTGCATTAGTGCTAAATTTTTGGGAAACATTTCAAAAGCATGGATTACAGGGTCGAATTTTTCATATATCTTATTTTATCTAATTGACAAATTTTATAAAGAATTTAATTAAAATCGCAATGAAAATATGAAGTGATACATTTATGTCAAAATATTCCAGGAATTGTGGATGTGCCTAGGAAAGGGAAATTCCTCACGAAAGGTGCCAATTCATAAGATCATAAATTTCTTAGGAGTTGATGTTTGTCGCAGTTTGGTAGCAGCTCACCATCTGACTGGGTCAGATTATACTAGCAAAGTGGGTGGTAAATTAAGTTCCATCCGTGCCGAACCAATGAACTATCTTCTTGATTTTGGTCGAGGTAATTTATCCATTGGTTTTTTCTCTACTATTGTCAGAATCAATTTTCTTGCACTCTTATCTGCTTTCAAAAACTTTTTTGGTGCAATTGCAGAATAGGGGCGTCACCTCTGTTTTGGCAGGAAAATTTCTTTTTTCGGCATATCAAACTATTAGAATCTGTAATTGAACCAGTCACAGCAATAGTGTTGGTCAAATCCCTACCCCTTTCCAACGTCTCGTGGGGGCGGGAAGGCACCCCTTTGACTGGTCAGAAAAATAATGTTAATAATCTCGATCATAATATGATCAATCCTATATCATGAGAGACCCATATTTGAGACATCGTTAGTAACAAAAGTAACAATAATTTTTAACTTTTGCCTTGTCAAATCGCTTTATTTATCGTTCAATTAAAGATTATAATAGTTTATTGTCGAAAAAAATCCTTTTCAGCCAAAATAGGGGTGACGCCCCTATTCTGCAATCTAACCACTTTTTAAAGTCAGCATCATGATTAACGGAACCTGGTTCTGGACGAACCAATGAACCTTCGCAAACCGCCAACACATCATCATCATCTTCCAATAATGTTCGAATCACGAATTGACACTGGTGCCAATTTTCTTTATCACGCAGCCGCTCAATCTTCAAACTTGCTGCATCCATTTTGCTTCGTATTTTTTTACAAAAATAACTTCATATACTTGCACTCGATTTTTACACTGCACAATACACTAAAGAAAGCATCTGGACCAATAACCTGTTGGGGGTTACGAATTGTTTCAAATAAGAAACACTGTGTAAAGTACAGACACAAGAATTTATTAAGTAACAAGTATACAATTCAACTGTGTTCACGGACCGAGATTTCGAACGAAATAACTTACCCTGTATCTACATGGGCGTTCTATATCCGTGCACTCTCCGTGTTTCTCGGTTGATCGGAGCTCGGATTGCAGGCGGCCAACCGTTTTGGTTACTTTTCACGGAGATGAAATGTCCCTAGGCGGCCACTACTGGTTCGCATGATGGCTGTCGCCGCGCCCGTTTTCAATTGTTTGAAGGGAAAACGTCAAGTTTTTGCAAAATAGTGAATTGTAATCATAACCTGTAGTATAAGTGAGATACAAGTTTCGCAGAATGGAAGAGCGAGAATTGTGTACCTGTAAACTTATATCTTGGAAAGATGATATTGTTTTATTTTTAAACTGAAAATTGAATTTTTTATCGCAACCCGCAGTGAAGCCTGGTTCAATTTTGCATCTATTTTGCCAAAACGCTACGTTTTTCTTTGAAAACTGGCGCGGCGACAGCCATCTTGCGAATCATTAGTGGCCACCTAGGGACATTTGATCTCCGTGCAAAGTAACCAAAACGGTTGGCCGCCTGCACTCCGAGCTCCGATCAACCGAGAAACACGGAGAGTGCACGGATACAGAGCGCCCATGTAGATACAGGGTTAGACGGAGAACGTCTGTCCCTACACGGAGCCATATTGCAGTGTCAACTATAGGACAGCCCTTGAAGATGGCTAAAGCGACTATCTCTAGAAGGTTGAAACAAGAGGTTAAAAAAGATCATCTCAGAGTTTCAACTTAGTCATCTCGAACGGTCGACTCAAGCGTGATAGAGAGTCGAAATGATCATCACAGAGGACGCAATTGATTATTATAAAGGTTCGAATCGCTCATCATAGAGGGTCGATTTGGCACGGTGTCACACTGAATTGTAAGATTTCAAACATTGAAGTGCATTCAGAAACCAATATCCCATATCTCGTTACTTTCTGCATCATCAATGAATGCAGGAATTTTTTGCACGAATGTTCGGAATATCGAATAGCAATTTAAAATGATGAAAAGCATGTTTAAGTTCAATAAACAGCAAATGTGACGCTAAACGGCTCAATGAAATTCACTCACTCCGAAAATGCTCCAGAGTCAAGCCGACGGTGCTCCCATCCCAACTCTCGTATGCTTTCACACTGCATGCATCGCGTCGACAACCGGATTGGTTAAGGTTGACGCGCTTATTTGAAATGCTTGAATGTGAAAAGCAATTGTGTACAGCAAATAATGAGATTAAAGTTATTAAAAATAATTCTTTGCTCACAAGGAAGACTTATAAAATGAAATTTAATTATTTATTAGATTTTCTCCTTAAAAATAATGTATCGATTTTAATTTTTAAGAAAGGAATATCTTTTTTATCCTAAATATGAATGTACAATTATTCCTAAAATTCGTATGCACTTTACATTTATTATTTGTTGTGACCATTTGACTTACACATTCAATCATTTTAAATAAACACGCCAACGGTAACTAATCAATTCGGCCCTCCGCGAGGGGTCATTTGCTCTTCCGTGGATGTCGAAATGAGTGAAAACAAGATGATCGTATTGACCATCCAGAAAGGATACCTTGCTTATCCCTGATAGTGAGTCTGGCGTTTTTATAACAGTCAGACTGGTCATAAAATGACACATTTCGAGAATCTTCCAGCCTGATCTTCCTTACCTAGGACAGTCTCGAACTTTCTAGAGTCAAAAATAAATCACGAAAATAGATGTTATAAAATTGTATTATTGTTAACTTAAATTATTGATAACACACCTTAATTATAAGGCGTAACCATTCTCTAGAGTTTATTATGTCTGAGAAGCTAATTCTGTACATATTAGACGGCAACGATTTTTTCCACGAAAAAAGGGATAAATGTTCTATTAGTGATCTTGAATTATTTATAACGAGGCTAAGACTTGAGTTTTAACAATTTTCTATACAATAAATCACTTACCTTCTCTGTATGCTCAAGTTGTAATTCAATTTGATAGCAAATATACCAAAGGGTTAAAGCTGAGAAAAAATATATTTTTTTAAAAATATATTTTTTTAAAATATATTTTAAAAAAATTGTAAACTATAAATTAGAGACTAGAAATTAGAATAAAAATTAGAAATTACAAAAATTAAATTAGAAATCTCTAAATAGTAAATTAAAGATTAGCACTACCTTGGCGCGTAGCGGGCGAAAAATAGTTATTATTTTTTAATAATATTCATTCGCAAAACAGCAACACAATACCTTCATTTAACACATTTCTTTTAAGTTTTTGAATTTCTATATATTATCTGCATGTATATCTGTTAGATATAATAATTTATTAAATTATTTAACTTGTCTCATTGCAAGAGCTTAAAATTGTGCAATTTTTAATTGGAATGATAGCAATCCTGTTTTTCCTTTTTTATTATTAATTGCCAAAGCAATGTTTTAAGTGCGCTGTAATCCTCGTATAATTATCCTCTAATATAATAAGATGCAAAAGTTGATTACATTGTAATAATTCGACAGAATACCACAAATCCTAAAAGCATAGTTCACACATTTTTTATTTTGTACACAATATTATGGAGTTTACAGACTGATACAGTTCATCTGGCTTTCAATTTCAAAAGTAATTGAGCGTCCTACTGAGCTAATTGCTTTGATAGGTCTAAATCATAACTCAAAAGTATAATAGTGGTAATCATTTATAAACTATGCACATTTCAATCGCGCGTAAAAAACACTTTCATCTAGTAGTGTATCCTCCAGATGTATATAAAACAGTAAGGCTATAATAGCATTTGTACATTTTTTACAAGCTTGTAGATTTTTAGTAGCTTTTACTGTGCAAGGCACCGAGTTGTATCGTCGTCTCCTCGTTTTAGAGCTTCGCCATGCTAATATAAAAGTGTTTAATGTCATAGCCAAGACACTAAGCGGCATTGTACTACCTATCCGCCTGATCCCTATCCGCCTGTTCACTTTCAAGAATACTACTTATTTTTACGACCTACAGTCATTCGACTCTTGCTCGCGATGAAGAATTTAAATTAGAAGCTTAACCAGCATGAATAGGAGTTGTATTCTGTCGTGCGAAACAAGAAAACCGGTAACTACATTCTTTATGAAATTTGAGATATTGCTATATTGACGATCGTACAAACTCTCTCGTTTATGCGCTATATGATTTATAATTAAATAATGTTAATAAAGGCTTTAATAAACACAAAAATCTGTATTTGCATGAACGTGTTAAGTTGATCTTAATTTTTTTGAAGATACGCTTTTTTCATTCTTGGATCTCGTCATGGGGCTTAGACATAAGGAGCCCAAAGTCCTGTACATTGACTCCACCAAAAACGAGCATTTTTCTGTCAGATCTACAAACAAAAGCGCATCGAAATGCTAGATCTTCTCGAGCGCGGCGCTAGTGTGGTACGCGTATCGATGGCTGCCGTTATGGTCCATGTAAATATAACCTGATATAACCTCAGCGTTCAAACAAGAATACAAACCCGGTTATGAATACAATGAAACTAAATTCTAAAGGAAACCTTTAGTGCATTTTAAGCTGGTGAAAAATCTCATATTTATAAAATACAATAATTCTGACTTTTACGTTGAAATCTAAAACTCTTAATTATTCTTTATTCAAATCTTTATACTGCGAATGTTATAGTAATTCGTTAGCGCAATAATTCAAAAGTACCTATCTCGTCCATTGCAGGATCACTACAATTATACCCACTTTAAAAAAGATGTTTCGCGATGAATAATATTATTTCCATCTTTTTTATTTTAATGAAAATTTATCTGTAAGTCACATATCACAGATATAAATATTGCAAAATGTCGACTGATGTCAACATAGGTAGCTGCCATTAATACGCGTGCCACACCAGCGCCATACACGGGAACAAGAAGTATTGTACCTATTTTCATACGACAAAAATTTGCTCATTTTCGGTTACACTACGTTGGTCTCCTTATGTCTATTCTCCATGGATTTCGTTTTCACAAATAAGTTCCGGGTACCATTTATTTGTTACTAAACAAATGAAAGTTCCAGATACTTTAACGTCAAAATCTAGTTAAACTGTATTCTTGCTGTGATTGACTAGTCTATATCTGGTAATTTCGTGACCTCAAATAACCTGCAGTTCACACAATTTCAAATTATTTCAGTAAAATTAAGGCAGTCCAGTCAACAACAGAAACAAATTTGAACAATAATTACGCCACTTCAGTTAAAAAATGTATATAACATCCAACGTCAGATCAAAAAACACATTTGCGATAATATTTCAGATTGGTACTGAATTTGGTTACCGCTTTTCTTTTTTTACATGGCAGTATTATTTTTTTGTTTTCAAACTTTTTCTTGGGTTAAGAAGAACCCGGTTTTCCATCATAGCCACGGACTAAGTCAAGTGACTGATGAGATAAGAATATAATTAGTTAAATGAATACGATGTGTGAACCCATTTGCGATGATGTTGTAGGTACAAAATTAGGAGCATGTTGTAGTATGCAGTTCGTCTTTCACCACTGTTATGCTTACACAGCGGCCGTGAATGTTGGAGGTGACGACAGTTGCCTTTGGATGCTTTCTTAGAGCTACCATGTATCACTTTATAGGTTTTTAGTCGCTTGCTTCCTGATGGTCCAGAAAGTTTCTTACAATGCGACATGTGTTTA
>CAKNWW010288692.1:0-10324 GCA_932074435.1 Andricus kollari | reverse complement strand
GAGGGCGATTTTTAGTCGATTGACACAACACGAACAATGGCAATTATCAAAACCATTGCAATAATATGGCCGTAACAATAAGCTGGTAAGAATGTTTGGTTAGAATGCCAATAACCAAATTTCCGATTTTTCGCGAAAAAACCAAGCACAGTATTTTCGGAGAAACTGACGGTGTTTTTTTGCTTTTGCCAAGCAATTTCGTCCATATCCATAGAAGCGATTAAACCATTGGCAATCAACAACTTTTTGGAAATTAATTTAGGTTAGGAACGAGAGTCGGAAAATTTAATGAAGTTGCCTGCGCACGAGCTCACCCGAGGCAGCACGAACACACACGAAGTAGTTTGCACTTCATTTACTTTTTTCACTGTGCCTCACTTTTGTCACTGCATTAATTTACTTTTCTCACTGCGTCCGTTCACTTTTTTCACTGTTGCCCGGAAAGGTCGGCACTGCGCATGCGCCACGTCATCGACCAAAAATCGGTCACTTTTTACACCAAAAACAGGTGGAAAAACTGGCACTTTTTCGCAAAATATAGAAAAAACACATTTTTTGTGATTTTTTTTTTTTTATAAATATGGATTGAGCAAATTTATTTAAACCTTTTCTACATTATTAAGTATAGTTTCACCAACATTGTACAATTTTTTTATGCGAAAATATCGACAAACAAGCCGGTGAACGTCTTTAGAAATAGACGATTTGCGGTGTTCACTGTATCTCAGCTGGAAATTATCTCAAATCAAAATCCATTAAAATTTAGTCAAAGTATCATTAAATCCTTCCTCCAACGTTCTCTGATTATTATTTTTTTCATTTGTAAGTTTTTGGTGGTCATTTGAGGTGAAAACTGCTATTTTTTACGAAAAATTCCGCCATCTTGTTAGAAGAAAACCCCCTTAATGTAAACAAAAATTATAAAACTGAACGTTGGGGGGAGGTATTTTACGTGTAGAAAGTGTGTACCAAGTTTGAAATGAATCGGTATTGTAGTTTTTAAATGGCAGTGAACACGGACTTTTGAAAAGTGGTTTTGAGAAAAATGCGATACAGTGAACACCGAAAATCGTCTATTTCTAAAGACGATCCTGGAAGAGCTCCGTCACCGGCTTGTTTGTAGATATCTTTGCATGAAAAAATTTGAAAATGTTGTTGAAACTATACTTAATAATATACAAAAGGTTTTAATAAATATTCTCAGTCCATATTTATAAAAAAATTCACAAAAAATGTGTTTTTTTTCACGCCAAAACCCTTACCTTAGGAGAGGAAACTAACTAGTCAATAACTTCGAGAATTTTGCTCTGATCGGCTTCAAATCTGGGGACTATAGGGGAGACCGGGGCGAGTTGAATCAATTTTCATTGTTCGATTTTTTATAATTTTTGTGACGAACTTTTTCAAAACATATTATTTTTACCGTATTTTTACACCTTAGGCTTATATAAATACAAGTATCAACAGTTTAATTTTATAACTGAGTTCATTAAAAGCGAAATTAGGTGATGCAGAAAATGGTTTAACTCGCCCTAGGCCCGGGGCGAGTTGTACCACTTTAGCGGAGTCAATAATTTTCAAATCGTGATTCAAATCTTCAATCATTTATCACAATACATACCTTTTTTAGAGGTGTGTAATGTTTTTTTTTTTTTTTTTTTTGTCCTGCTCTTTTATTTTTTTACTTATGTCTTGGTCTTCCTCTCTTCTCCGTTTCTTTTTTCTCTGTCGCCTTTTTTGATTACAAAAGTAAATTAAAATATTTTTTTTCGTCAGTTTCCGTTCTCTTTCTTCTTTTTTGGCTTTCAATTCGCCTCTGATAGAAGCGTCAGTACTACATGCAAATAATACCACGAATTTTAGTGGTTCAACTCGCCCCATATGCAAGTGGTACAACTCGCCCCGACATGCGATTGACATTAACCTTTACGTACACGCTTACATTGACTTCACATTACTGCACGCTTGCAGCATTCTGTGCCGCACTTCCATTTCTGGCGCCTGTGGTCTGCTTGTTGTTCCATCAAATTATGCTATGGGTCTAAAACGAATCTGTAACATCAATAAAATATACAGCCCTGCTTAGGTAATGTTTAATCCTTCAAAATCTTGAAATTTTCTGAAATAAAACATAATTCGTGAAACTAGAAATTCACATTTCTCCTGAGTACATTGCACATTGGATTCGGATTCAGTGACCCCGAAAACATATAGTAACCATGGTCTGACCTCGAGACCCGAAAAAAAAAAATTGTTTTTGTGGCCGTGTGATTGGGAATACTCACATTTCCGCACGCCGGTGGTACGCCGTGTCACTTTGACGTGCTGTGGAGTACTGGAGCATGATCGGATCTTGTACTGGAGTACTGAAAGCAGGCTTCTGGAAACCTGCATAGCTTCCATGCTCCTCGGCGTTAGTTGGCAAGAGAATACCTGTGGCACTCAGGTCGCCCAAGTTTTGTTGTTGTTAAAAACAAAACCTCAAATCCTTGAAGGGTGATATACTTAAAGGTATACTAAATCTAGCAGGTCGATTGTTTTGAAATTAATATGGTTTACAGAGTACTTGGGATCGAAGAATTGAAACTTGTTAAAATTTACTCGCGAGCAACGAAACTAAGTTTTTTAGGATAACTTTGGACAATGCAACAGGGAAACAAAATAACTTTAGGGACAATTCAAGTTTTAAGTACTTCATTTCGAGTTAATTTGATGGCGCCTCATGATGAATACTTTAGAAGATAAACGTACTGGTTCAACTCGCCCCTATGTTCAACTCGCCAGGTCTCCCCTATTCTTGAAATGTTCAAGTATAAGAAAAGACAAACAAAAAAAAATCGATTTTTCAAAAGTGCAAACCCTTACCCACCCCTTAAAGGAATATTACCTCTTAAACTTAAGTTTTTTTGCTAACAAACGTTTCTAGAAAAGATAGAGGTTGACATTATCGACAGAAATAGACACTTTGACACTGTCAAAAAATATACGTCGGAAATACCGAAAATAGGAGACAACATACTTTATAACTTATTATTGGGCCAAAAATTTCGAAAAAATGTAAATTTCTTTTCAGGACGCACACTCCACTAATTAAAAAAATTCTGATAGAGATATAATTGTCAAAAGAAGCCATTTTTAAATTAGCTGTATAAACCAAAGTTTTATTTCTGTTATAGAAACCCACAAACATGTTTATTTTGTGGTAAATTCACTCTTATATTTTTTGAAATACGGTTAACTCAAAAAAGGTACACACATTCTTAAGTTTGTGGGGTTAAATTGTACCTAAACGAGTCAAAAAAGTAGATATGAAAATTTATGTAATTACAAACCTCCCTCTGTGTGGAAGCAAAAGTTAATAATAACGGAAGCCTAAATTTTTCTGAGAAATTGGCCGTAATAAGAAACCAAGATTACTTAAAAGTACAATACTTTCAATATATTTACAATATAGGATACCCAGGCAATTCTACATTTTTTTAATCACTATAACATTCATCTAAGGAGCCATGAAACTAATATTTAAAGAGATGAAGAGAAGTAAAAGTACAGAGTTTGTCAGCATGAGATAGAAAATAATGCATTAGAAACCCCAATTAAAAAAGTCTGTGTCACTGAGGTTAGAGATATAATTAAGAGATCGTCTAAGAAAACTGTCAGACGATCGGAGAAAAGCGATTATCGTGCCAATATACAAAAGAAAGGGAGATAAAAACACCTGCAATAATTACAGAGGTATCAGCTTTGAAGTACCGCAAGTAAAATATACTCAAAAATACTTATTCGTAGGGTAATGGAAATTACAGAAGAAAATATATGGGAAGTCCAAAGTGAATTTATGCCAGGAAGATCATGTACAGATCAGATACTTAGCTTAAGACAGATCACAGAAAGAAGCTTAAGAGTAGGAAAGAAAGTTTTCTGTGCGTTTGTTGACCTAGAAAAAGCATTTGACAAGGTAAATAGAAGTAAACTTTGGGAAGTCCTTCAAGTGTACGGAGTCCAGGGATGGCTCCTACAAGCAATACAAACTATATATGCAGGCAGTAAAGCGAGCGTAAGGGTTAATTGGAAACTGAGTGACTGTTTCGATATTATGCAAGGCGTGAAACAAGGATGCGTTATGTCCTCATGGCCATTTATCATATTTACGGATAAGTGTCTAAGAATGGCCCTCTTCGACGAAGAAGGTGTAGATCTCGAAATGGTGAAGGTGCGTGGTTTGGCTTTCGCAGATGACAAGATTGTTATGGCAGAATCAATCGAGGACTTGCAAAGAATGATGAATAAACTTAATACAAGCATGAAGAACATGGGCCTCAAAATGAATGTAAATAAAACAAAGGTAATAATGTTTGAAGGAAAAAGTGAGAAAACAATGTGCAACATTGTCCTGAATGATGAGAGATTAGAGTAAGTTGACAAATACGTATATCTGGGTAGCCTATTCACTAGCGATGGAAAAAGAGATGGGGAGTTCGATAGGCGCATAAATGAGGGTAAGAAGGTTATCGGTAGAGCAGGGTCCATTCTCAGAGATAAAAACAAATCAAAAAAAGCTAAAATGAACATATATAATTACATATTTTTACCGTCTGTACTATACGGTAGCGAGACATGGATATGTCAAGAAAAGGATAAGATTAAAATTAACGCGATTGGCATAAAACCTCTGCACACAATATGTAGGAAAACACTGATGGACAAAGTCCGAAACGAGATAATCCTCAAAGAATGCGGCACAGGACAGACACTAGTTGATATATGGGAAAGATATCAGTGAAGGTGGTTCGGAAATGTTGAAAGAATGAAAGATAAACGACTGACCAAACAGGTGTATAAAGGTAAAGTAAATGGCAGAATGCCCACAGGTAGACCGCCGAAAGAGTGGTTAGAATCTGCGAATGAGACATTAATCCGAAGAGACATAAGAAGCCATAGAAACACGAGAGCTTGCATGAAAAAATGCATGGACGTGAAGTAAGCTAGAGTAGTATGCCAGGACAGTAAAGTGTAGCGACGAATAGTTTATAAAAAGAATGTAAGTAGAGTGAATTATGACTAAAAAAAAACAGAGACCTTGGATACTAATGGGCCCAAGTGAGGAACCACACATAACAACTTTGTGAGGATCTTCACGTGGGGTGATCGCTAGAGAGATTGATCAGCAACCTGGGTCGGAGCATCGTTGCGGAACGAACGTGTTATTTAAATAAATAACACGAGAATTCTAGATCAATCTAAAATATACTGCATACTACAACATGCTCCTAATTTTGTACCTACAACATCATCGCAAATGGGTTCATACATCGTATTCATTCAACTAATTATATTATTATCTCATCTGTCACTTGACTTAGTCCGTGGCTCTGATGGAAATCCGGGTTCTTCTTAACCCGAGAAAAAGTTTGAAAACAAAAAAATAATATAATGTGACACGTTTATTTATACAGGGTGTCCCAGACTCAAGTGGCCGGACTTATATAGTTGTATAAAAATAAAAAAATAAAATAAATCGAAAACTCCTTTTCCAAAAATCAGTTGAAGTTTTTCAGATATAAAATATTTAAGCTGGACCAATCAGGAGCGCGATATAAACATTCGTGCATGTGTGAGCACGACTGTTGCTGTACCTGCACATCCAGTTTCTCTTTTATACGTGTTTAGGGGATGCTCCCCGGTTATTTTGAATCAAGAAAGAAAAAAATCCTACTAGGCGTTTTTAAGAAAAAAAAAAGGTTTTTTATTTTGAACAATTAAAAATCTCATTTTTATCGAAAATGAGGCAAAATATTAATAGCAGTTCATAGTTCAAAATTGTTCAGATTCCTGAAATCTATTAAATTGTAAAATATATAAAAAATCGGTAAAAATCGAAAAATATAGCCCCCCAAAATGTAGTTTTTTCATTTTTGAGTCATATTCGGGCACTGTGGGGGTGTAAGGGTGGGATAAAAATAAAAGTTATTATTATGGTTTTATTTCCTAGACACTCCTCTTCAATCCCTAAAAAACTTTTGGCACGTTTCGAACAAACGTGCCAAGTATGAGTTCAATTTTTCGAAAAGTCAAAATTTCCCCAGGTCTATTAAATGGGATTTTGAAGTACCCGGGGCACGTGATAATATTTGAATTTTGAACAAAAAAAAAAGTATAGATTTTCTTTCTCTGGACATTTTAATTTTATTTAAATGTTCATTATTTGAAATTCAAGTGCACTAGGTAAAAATTATAATTTGTGTCGACTGACGGATAAACATGCTCTAGATCTGAAAAGGCATAGTTTTTTACTACTGAAATATTGCAAAGTCATGTAGTAATTGCTCTAGCCAGCATTTCTCAAAATGTTTAGTAGAAAACTGCTAATTTATTTAGTAAGGCTTGGTATTCGAATTACTAAGCCTTCCTAATTGAATCAATAGTTTTTAACTGATTACTACTGATTCAGTTTTAGGGAGTAGGTGAAAACTTTTTATTATTACATTTCCATTATTACTGCAAACATTAACCAATTTTCATGAATCTTTTTTTTCACTTTCTTCTAATTATATGAATAAATTAATTAAGCTCATTAAAATTGAATTAAGCCATGCTTTCATAATTTAAGTTTTTGTAACCAGCCTTAATCTCGTAACAATGAAAGGGTTATCCGTTCCGGATGATTCGACTCACAGCGGGGTATCTGCCTCGAACGCTTTGCCAAGCGTACATTCCGTATCAATAGTGATCATTATTAACTGTTATATGTAATTATTGTTGATAAATCGGCTTTTATCTATACTAAAATCCTCGTGAGTATAAACTTAACAATTTTAGCTCGCATTATGAATAGTTTAAATAATTATTTTCGAGTATTATCCTAAAATCCCAATGGACCGTGACCACAAAAAAGCTTGCGGGACAGATTTAGAAGTGATTTTTAAAATGGTCAACTCTAAAATATTTAACTCTACTCTTAATTTTTATATTTTTCAACTCAATATAAGTGATATCTGTAAAGCTCAAATATTTAAAAAAAATTTTAATATCATTTAGCCATTTTTCATTTTAAATTCGTAGTTTGGGACAGATGCTTGACAAGACATTTTCCGTACTTTTTACATTCTCATTCATGAGAGTCTAATGTAATCGTCCAAATCTTTAATCTCTAGTTTTTAGCGAATCTTTATTTTGCGGCAATCGCAGAGTCTATAAATCATAAAATGTTGTCGGGTGTGTATCTGTATGTCTGTATGTATGGTTACCTAAATGTTGTAGCAAAACTAACTTTTGAAAGATTTTTCCAATCGAATCAGCCTTTTATACACTGTTTTAGGGTCCAAAAATAAAGGTCAAGTTAGATGACCAGATGTTTCCGACCAAAATTCAAAAAGTTAGAGCATTTTCAAAATTTGTAACAAAATTTTTTAAGAGTTTTAGAAATTGTTGTCATAGTTTCTGGTAAGCGACAAAAGGACTTGAAAATTATCCCAAAGCCATTTTTAATTTCAACTAAAATTGAAAAAGTTATAAGCTTTTCAAGATTTTAAACATTTTCAAAAATAGAACAAAAATATTTTTTGATAGATTAAGAAATATCAATCCAAATTTTGACTAGATATAAAATATATTCCGAAACTATTTCTATGAAAATTCTCAATTAGACCATAATACACATAGTTGTATAATTTTTTTAAATATGCCATTTTTTGTTTTTAAAAAATCCGCAAGTTTAAATCGTTATTTTTACCATATTTTAATGGTAAACGTCACAGTAATCGTGACCTTTGTCCCAGTAATCGTGACGCCCATTTTTTTGCTTTTTATGTAATTTGAATTAATTGAAATTCCATTTCACATTAAAATATGCTAAAAATAAATGGATTCTATCATTAAATATCACTTAAAAAATATTTTTTTAACAATATATTCAAATTATAACCAAGTTTCACGATTAATGGGACCGTTGCAATTACTGGGACATCATTTACCGTAACAAGATTTACAAATTATTCTGATGACATTTTTCAATTGGATACAAATTGAAAATGTCCTAGTTTAATTAATCAACGTAGAGTTGTTTTAGAACTGAAGTTTGAACGAACGGAAGTTTGATCGAACGGAAGCCAAGCCTACAGCTTAATGTCTCTATTTTGTAAATTAAAAAATTTGTTTATTTTGTTTTATTAACATTATATTGAAAAACATACCTACTTCTTATATGTTGTTTAACTTTATCTACATCGTTTTATTTTTGAAAGAGAACCGTTTCAATAACTTAATTATCGTGCGAGAAACGCGAGTGTCGCAATGAGAATGTAATCCTCAAATCCGCAGGTGCTTTGAGAACCTTCTTTAAAAACAAATTGAAAATCCATATCAGTTCCAATTAATTACTGTAGTTCCTCAAAGGTTTAATTCTCAGTTTTCGATTTAAGTTACAATATTTATGGTATTTGAAAAAGTGTATTTGAGATGCATGCATTAAATGTACAAAAACGAGCGCGAAGCGCGAGAGCGTACCCACGCGCCCTAGGCGCGCTCACACTTGGCGCGAAGCCACGTGCGCAATGAGAATGTGCTCTTTAAAATTTCGAAACTTTACTAAATTGTGCTTTGATATAAGTACTTTACTGAAAAAAGTGTACAAAAAATGTATGATGCAATGTAAAAGTGGAAAATGACTAGGGTTGAAAGTTGTCGACTTTTTGTCAATCTCCCATTTAAATCTAAAAAATTTTAGTTAGGTAAGTACTTGCTAACTTTGCATTGAATTTAAAAATAAACTCCTAACCAAATGAAATACATTAATAAAAACTAATCTGGAAATTTCTTTTCAGAAGCAATTTACAATATATGATTATTAACTTCGTTTTTTCCACGAAATCAATTTTAAATGACTCTTTAAAAGACAATTTTAAAACCCTTCCTTATAATACTTTATCAACGAACAGTAATTGTTTATTTTATAAACAAAGTCGCCATTTGACTACTAAGTCAACAAATGCATGTCAATTTTTTCACGAAATTGACTGCTAGTGGCTCAGAAAGGACCTTATTTATTACGAAACATTATCAAGCGACATGTTTTATCTGTTTAAATCAATTTTATTTAAAAAAGACAAATTTTCGTCATTTATTAACTGGAAGATTTCGTTTTTTTAACGGAATAAATGTACGACTGTATTAGACGATACGATTGCTTCAGAGTGAATCTGCATATTATGAATTACTGCGATGAAATGAAATTAAATCGAGTATAAATCTTGTTTCAACCAAAACTGGACTTATCTTTCGTCACAAATGAAAAACTTTTTGATTTATTACTGATTAAAGCGGATCTTTTTTAGGTTCTTGAAAGGATGAACAAGAAAAAATTAAAAGAATGCTACATCCAGAAGCACAAGCACTGCTGAAATGCCACCATAGACACTGAAATTTATATTGTTTGAAGAAACTGTGATGAGCTTTTCAAAAGTGACGATATCGGGGATTTTTAAATAAAATTATTTGTAAAGTAATAGTACATTGTGCAGCTAGTATGAGACGTCGGCGATTTTAGACGAATGTGAAATTTGCTCGGCGAGCGCAGCAATCGCGCGAGTCGAATCGCCGTTTCGCACGTGGCGTACACGACACATTATCCAAGTATGTACTGCGTGGGAAGTTCGGTTTCGGAGGCCGTTGAGAGGAGACGGAGTTAAGATTTTGAGATTGCAAGGTGGGAAGCGTTTCTAGGGTGGTGGGGGTAGAGCTTCCTACTGCAAAAACAAAACTCTTAAGGTAAAACAAGATTTCTGAAATTCTAAGTCTAAAATCAGAAAATGAGAAAATGACTTGAAAGATTTTTTGAAAATGTGTTAAACTTTTTTATATCAACAAATCTTGACAATTTTTTGAATATTTTTTAAATTATAATATTCATTAAATATTTTAACATGAGCCACACATTTGCGCCGAAGCCGCAAATTATTTTAATATATCATGGTCACTTTGATGTTCTTCCTTTTGCCTGTTGATTTTTGAAAGAATCTTTATTTAAAAGTTCTGAAAATAAAATCAACTGTCACTGGACACCAAAGGAAATGCAAGTAATGCGAAGCTCGTGAAGTGTGCAGCGTATTATAGAACGCGCAAACGGACTCGGCCGACGCGGTAACTATAATCCACGCTCAATCGATACAACAGCAGTTCCGCCACGTCTAACCACACTTCTTATTTACTTCCCTCACTAGTGAGTAAAATCGAGTTTCCCCTACTCTGACGTCATAATCGAGAAATTGATAACTTCGTCGACTCTCAACAAACCTCAGAATTCGCATTTCCTGTTCGGGTGTTGGAC
>CAKNWW010288690.1:0-14833 GCA_932074435.1 Andricus kollari | reverse complement strand
CCTTAAGAGTAATTTTCCTTTTCTCCGACATGGGAGATACTGTCCTTACAGACTTGTTAAAAATAGTTTGTGTGCAAGAAAGAATGAAGTTGTAACATATTATTAAACTGGAGATTTCAATGTTTAATCGAATTTTTCATATAATCTGCGTTTATATCAAAAAGATATATACTTGTCTGTATTCCTTTAAGTGACTGGTGTTTCTTCTTACTAAATTTACAAGGAAGCTGAATATTAAATATTACTAAACAATAATTTGTATAATATTGTTAAACAAAAATAATATAAATTAAACGTTTTTACTAATAAAAGGCAAAATCAGGCAACAGAACGTCAAGCATAAGTTTAAAAGAGAGCTGAGTGCATTAGAAAAAGAAACATTAGCAATATAGATTAACTTTTACTATCGTGTGATATTTCGCAGTACTTTGTTGTAAGAATAATAAATAAGATAATATATTTTCTATTAACTGTTTAATTTAATAACTTTTATATTCTAAATGGTCAGAATATACACTTCTCTATTGAAAAAACAACCAACCTTGCCTTGAAATAAATGATACTGTATGATGGTTTAAAATATAGTAATAAAGTTTAGAATTAAAAAAAAACGCATTATTTCTTTGCAGACTCTTTGTATATTGTCAGGCAAGAAGATAGTGATTTATACCCAGCTGAAAATTTCTGTACAGGAACCGGTGCAGGAACCTGGTAGGTTCCTTTCGAAGTTCCTGAACAGGTTACCTAGGGAGGATCCTGTGCAAGTGGGACACATTTGCAAAAAGTATCTATGAAGAATCCTGTACAGGTTCCTGAGCAGGTGGCACATCCTCAAAAATATCTATAAAGGATCCTGTACTACTTCTGTCCCACATGAATATTCCTGTACAGGAACCTGTAAAGGGTGCTTCACACAAATAAACACACACAGGTTCACACCGCAGGGTCCCACTGAGAGCAACTGGCATCTAAAAATGACGCCGACCTCCAGTAAAACTGTGGTAAATCACACTTATGGTCACGTCTCACAACCGAGAGATGGGCGGTCACAGGACACGATGAAATCACAACGACAGGCCGGCGAAATCCTCGTGTGTTTTGAGCTCCCTTTCAAGGTTATGATATCTTTCCTCCTTCTCTTTCTCCTTGGCAGTGATGTTGTTTTCGGAACGAGCTCAGAATCTAATCACAAATATACTTTGTTTCTCGAATTCTTGGAGAACAATTTCAGGGGTCAATTGTGCAACGGAGACTGCTGTCCGAAAATCGTAGTTCCAGAAAATTTGGCACTTCTCGTGTTGGATAATTGACTCTATCTCCCTTCGAGCGTTCGGCAGGGCAGGGTCGCATCCAAAACCGTAAGATCGACAAAGATGGTAACAAAGCACTCTTAGGGCTGTATTATGTTTGTATATATACGTCGTTCCTGCGTGGGTGGTACACCACGATAGAATGTGTACTACGTGCTCAGCATCCTGGCAGGCGAAAATAAAACCCTCTGTACCTGAATGAAGCCCTGATGATCTGAGGAAAGCAAAAGTTTGCTCCTTCGACAAGGATTGTGTTTCTACATTTCTGTGAAAGTTTCCGTGCATTTTATTGTTGTGTAGCTCTTGGTGAAATTTTGCAAATTCTGCTTTCTTCACTTCGGCTTTTAGAAGTGAAGCATCTCGATGGAGTAATGCACTTTCGTCACTTCTGATGTTTAAATTCAGGCCAAGGGTCTCGGCCCTCGCTACGCGGCTTTGTGAAGGAACTCATGTTAGTCGCAGATACCTTGTTCAACGCCGACAGATTGGAAGACCAAATCTGTCGAAGAAGATGCTTGTATCTGCTTTTGAGAGACTCTTTTACTGATGCTACGTCCTAAATGCATCTTTGAGGCACGCCCAGGTATGTATAGGTCTCTCCAATGTTAAGATGTCTAATAACACTTATATCCACAAGCTCCGGGTCGTCGGGAACGCCAACAATCTTTCTTTTCTTCAGATGAATTTTGGCACATTTATCCAATCCAAAATCCATCCCAATCTCTCCAGTGTATTTCTTGACGATATTTATGGCAGTTTGAAGTTTTCTTTTGCCAGAGGCATAGATCTTCAGGTCATCCATATAAAATCCATGAGTGACCTAATGCTCGCGCTGGTTTGTGTCGCCACAGAGATATCCAGAAGAATTTCGTAGTGCGAGCGATAGAGGCAGAAGTGTGATGTAAAAAAGCAATGGGCTCATGGTATCGTCCTGAAAGACACCCCTCTGGAAAGTGACGTCGTTCGTTGTCACACGATAATTTTCCGCTGAAATAGTAAATCTAGTTTTCCAAAGAGACATCAATCTCTCTATGTATCTCACTATGTGTGGATGCACCCTCAAGCTTTCCAACAGCGGATGATAAGTCTGTGAGAGGCTGAATCTAAAGCTTTCCGGTAGGTAATCCAGGCCATTGACTGGAGGCGTTGATGGGCTGCAGCGTCTTGAAAACACATCTATCAATTAGCAGGTTCTCTCGACAGCCTGCTAGACGTTTTTTCGACCCACGCTCTCTTTAAATCTCACGCCACACAGGCTCAATTCCCCGAACAATCCTGTTGTTTAGGACAACAGTAAAGATCTTATACTGTGTGTTCAAACAAGTTATTGACCTGTAATTCTCTGGGTTGGACAAGTTGCCTTATTTCGGTAGGAGTATAGTGCGTCCTAACACTAGCCACTGCAGAATGGGCGTCTCCGACTTCAAATATGAGGTGAATATGCGTACCTCTAAGTGCTTTTTTCACCTCTTCGGCAGTGATTGATGGACATTTCTCTTAAGATTTTATGAGGTTGTCGCAAAATTCGTTGCAGCGGATCGTCAGTATCTTCTTTCAACTTTAGTGCTTTCGGTATCTTGTATACCTCTCTCCAAAAAGTCTCTATCTCGTTGGGCTTCGGTGGATTTTTGACAGAAACAGGGTGATCACTGAAGAGGCGAGATGGGTCAGTGAAAAACTTTTGATTTTTCCTGATCCATCTCTCCCTCTTCTGTATTCTCCTCGTTGCATCAGATAACAGCCGTATTTTATCAACAATATGCTGCTTGATTGTCAGCAGCTTTGACTTGTTGAGTATGTGATTCAAGATTCTCAGTTCTTGGGCGAACTTTCGAGCCCTTTCCGTGAACGGTCTACCAGATTTTATGTAGTCAATCACACATTGAACACATGATGCATTCTGTTTTGCCCATCCAATCTTCTTGTTCAGTTGATTCAAGCGTATTTTGGTCTTTTGATCCATCGCCGGTTTGAGCCTTTGATTTGAATCAGCCCAAGCTCTGGCGGCACCATAAACTGTGCAATTGATGGTCCAGAGGTCGGACCCCTGCGAGATTTCTCCACGAAGGGAGGCATCCATTTCAGGCAGATCTTGGGGCTTAGGAGGAACTTACATGTTGATGTTCCTTCTTGCCCTGAGATCGTGATCATCTCTCAGAAGGTGCCTGATTTCCGCGGTTGATCTGAATGTCGCTTCCTCATCCTCATTTCGCAATGATTGAATCGAAACGTGTTGAAGCTCTGGGCCATTGCATTGTTTGCCGACTCATTGTCGGGTGCTCTGCGCGTTCGATCGTTTTGAACCGCATCTTCAACTTTTTGGTGTTTTGGCGGTGTCATTGTTATTCAACAAATTTAGCGAAAACCTCATAAAAGCTGAGGAGGAATGTCCATTAATCACTGCCGAAGAGGTCAAAAAAACACTTAGAGGCACGAAGAACTTTCCCGGTGCTGGACCAGATTGTATCAAGAACTTCTGGTGGAAGAAGTTTACTTCCACACACCAACATTTGGCCCGCATATTCACCTCATATTTAAAGTCGGAGACGCACTTTAGTGGCTGGTGTTAGGACGCACTATTCTCCTACCGAAAAAAGGCAACTTGTCCAACCTAGAGAATTAGAGGCCAATAACTTGTTTAAACACACTGTATAAGATCTTTACAGGTATGCTAAACAACAGGATTGTTCGGCGAATTGAGCCTGTGTGCCATGAGATGTACGAACAACGTGGCTTTAAAAAAGGCGTAGTAGGCTGTTCGGAGTACCTGCTAATTGACAGGTGTGTCTGTAAAGACGCTGCAGCCCATCAACGCGTCCTGTCAATGGCCTGTATTGACTACCGGAACTCTTTCGATTCAACCTCTCATAGACTCATGATCTGGCTGTTGGAAAGCTTGAAGGTGCATCCACACATAGTGAGATGCATAGAAAAATTGATGTCTCTTTGGAAAATTAGATTTACTATTTCATCTAGAAATTATCGTGTGTGAGCGAACAACGACACCTTCCAGAAGGGTGTCTTTCAGGGCGATATAATGAGCCCTTTACTTTTTTGCATCACACTTCTGCCTCTATCTCTCGTACTACGAAATGCTTCTTGACCCCCCTATGGCAACACTAATCAGTGCGACCATAAAGTCACTCATGTGAAAGGAAACTTCAAAATGCCATAAATATTGTCAAGAAGTACACAGGAGAGATTGGAATGGACTTTGGATTGGATAAATTTGCCAAAATTCATCTGAAGAACGAAAAGATTGTTGGCGTTCCCGAGGACCCTGAGCTTGTGCATATAAGTGTTATTAGATATCTTAGCACTGGAGAGACCTATACATATCTGGGCGTGCCTCAAAGCCGAATTCAGGATGCAACATCAGTAAAGGAGCCTCTCCGAAGCTAATACAAGCATGTTCTTCGACAGATTTGGTCTTGCAATCTGTCGGCGTTGAACCAGGTATCTGCGACTGACATGCTTGCCGTCGCGGTTCTACTCTACTCGTTTGGCGTGGTTCAATGGACGAAGAACGAACTTAAGTTCATTGATTTCGCCACACGTAAGATCATGCATATACATAAAAGCTTGCAAATCAATTCGTCATTTCTGCGATTATATATTTGATGCCGTCAAGGCGGACGCGGACTTCTGAATCTCCAGTGTCTTCATAACCGAATTGTTCTAAGTACCGTTTATATCGTTGCCAATGGCACAGATCCTCTCCTAAAAATAGTCAAGAACCACGAGATTATTGGTGAAGGAGTGTTCCTTTACAAAGCCGCGGAGCAAGCGGCCGAGACCCTTGGTCTGAAATTTAACATCAGAAGTGAGGAAAGTGCATTACTCTATGTTGATGCTTCACTTCTAAAAGCCGAAGTGAAGAAAGCAGAGTTTGCAAAATTTCACCAAGAACTACTCGAGAAGAAAATGCACGGAAGCTTCCACAGAAATGTAGAAAACCGGTCCTTGTCGAAGGAGCAAACTTTTGCTTTTCTCAGATCATCAGGGCTTAATTCAAGTACAAGGGTTTTATTTTTGCATGCCAGGCTGGTGTCATTTCCACCTTAGCATACCGTGACCGCATCTTATGTCAAGAAGTTCCAAGCGATAGGTGCAGAGTGTGTCACGCACACGCTGAGTGCCTAGAACATATACTATCGGGGTGTGTACCCACGCAGGAACGACGTATATCTACAGACATAATGCGGCCCTAAGAGTGCTTCATTGCCATCTTTGTCGCTCTTACGGTGTTGGCCGCGACCCTGCCCTTCCGACCGCTTCAAAGTATATAGAATGTGATGTTGCCATTTTAAACTCACAAGACATACTTCATGATAATATTTAACTAAAACCTTGATTCCAACCAAAACCTTGATTCTACCATTTGAATTCTCCCGCCAGTTCCACCATAAGGCGCTGTTGCCAACCTAACATCTGCAAATCTCAACTGGGAATCGCTTGTAGATATGGGCTGGAAATCACCTGGATTTTCTACAAAACCTGGATTGTTCCAGAAATCTTAAGGATTCCTCGTCAACACGACATCCACTTCATCTTTATTAAAGGCGATTCGAATGAGAAAACCACACCAGCTATACGCGTGTTAACTCTACAGCTCAGGCCCGTGTCGTCAATACTCCGAATTTTTAACGACGGTGGAAGATTTTTAATTGTTATAAATGAGCCCGTTAGTTATTAAATGCTCGTAGGACGTTTTCGGAGAGTAAAAACAGTGGTTTCAATTTGTTAGGTTAAAGCTAGCAATGACGGAGATAAGAATATTAAAATTAAAAATTTCTGTATCGCTTCACTTAGTACGACTTTTTTTTAGTTCTACTTTTGTTCACATGACGTTGCAGAAGTGGCAGAATTTCGACCAATTAGAGTGGAGCAAGGCGGATGTGAAATAGCTTAGGATAGGTTATAAATTCTCGAGCGAGTCAGTGCTCAGTCTTCTCTTGTCTCTCGTCTCTTCTCTCTTTACCGTGGTAGCCACCGAGTTTTACCAGCATACACAGTTTTTCGTCGCTCCTTCGAGGATCCCTGCCAGGTCGTTCCGGATGCTTTCAGAGGAGGTTAAATTTTCTTGTGCTCAACGAATCAGTCGGTAAGACGTACACCATATAATCTTGTGAAACCTCTCAGCCTTTATTTTTGTCAAGGAAGCATTAATAATGTGTCCTTTGTTTTGTTGTAGTTGGTTTTGAAAGCCCGTAAATTTCAATTTGTTCTTATTTAGTTGGCCTAGAAAGCCCTAAATTAATTTAGTTGGCCAGAAAGCCCTAAAATTTCATTTGTTGCCCAGAAAGCTCCCATTAATGATTTTGAGGTTAGGTTTGAGACGTGGCTATGAGGTTTCCCAGGATTGAATCTTTCGACAGTGTATATTTTGTGATTTGTCTTTTTGCAATTCATTTTTGTTATTTGATTTTGTGCAATTTATTTTTGTAATTTGATTTTATGCAATTTATTTATGTGGTCTAATTTTGTTGAACTTATTTTTGATATGATTTTTGTGGATTTTTCGCTCGTTTGCCCCATACCCTTACTTTTGTGAATAGTTGTTCCCCAGCCCTTAGTGTCCCAGAATAATAATTATTTGTTCCCTAAAAATAAACTATTATCACAATCCTTGTAATGAAATGTGCCCCTTGATCTGAGACATGTTCTCATTTACTGAAAATTCAGTTGTTTGCCCCACAACCCAATATTTGTGAATAGTTGTTACCTAACCCCTAGTGCTCTTGAATAATAACTAGTTGTTTCCCACGCTCCCTTCTTACGAAAAATTCATTTTGTGTTTCAAAGGATACAATTGTATTAATTTATTAAAATTAATACAATCGTATTAATCGTATTAATTTATTAAAATAAATGGAAACTTGGTTAATTGCTATAATGATTCGCTGTATTATCATTCACGAGTAAGAAACCCTTATCAATACGAAACCACGCCTCCTGCCTAATTTTACCACTTGAGATCTGAGCTAGTTTAAATGAAAATTGAGTTCTAATTCCGGTACATCGTAATCTCAATAATATCGTTTGTTTGTCGAGTCTAGAATTTGAAAGTTAAAACTGTAGTGTTGGATTCACTTTTGATATTTTGTTTAATTATCGCGATTTTGTTTTTTTTTACCCAAGAAAGGTCTGGCGCCCAACGTATGTATAGTTGATTGATTGACATGGAGATTACGGTGCCGAAGGTATATTAATTCTCTTTGTCAAAAAGACATTAATATTACAAGAGTTAATTTTCTAAAATGAGAACTGCCAAATTTTCTGGAACTACGATTTTCGGAAAGCAGTCTCCGTTGCGCACACGAGGCCTGACATTGTTCTCCAAGACTTCGAGAAACGAACTGCATTCGTGATCGAATTCTAGGCTCCTTCCGAATACAACATCACTGCCGAGGAGAAAGAAAAGGAGGAAAGATATCAAGACCTTAAAAGGGAGTTGCAACGACTGTACCCAAAATATTCGGTACAAGTAATTGTCCTTGTGATAGGTGCTCTCGGTGGTGCGAAACTATCACTCGTTCGGAACCTTAAAGCCATACCCGCGTGCCAAAAATATGCCAAGGGACTTGCGAGATGAATGCAGAAAGCTTTCATCCTCGGGTCGGTTCGTGTCCTCAATACACGAGGGTTTCGCCGGCCTGTCGTTGTGATTTCATCGTGTCCTGTGACCACTCATCTCACGGTTGTGAGACGTGGCCCTAAGTATAATTTACCGCGGTTCTACTGGGAGCCGGTGTCATTTTTAGATTGCAGTTGCTCTCAGCGGGACCCCGCGGTGGTTGTTTAACCTTGTTATCTACTTATGATCGATCGTTACCAACTCCAATGATAATACAGATTCCATCTAATAGAATTGCCGTATTATTTATTTATATAACACTTTCCTTCCGCAGCACTGCTCCGACCCAGGTTGCTGATCAATCTCTCTAGCGATCACCCCAAGCGAAGACCCTGATAAAGTCGTCATGTGAGGTCACCCGCTCGGGCCCATTAGTATCCTAGGCTTTTTGTTTCAGTCGTCATTCACTTTACTGACATTCTTTTTATAAAATATTTGTCACTTCACTTTTGTGTCCTAGCATACTTCTCTAGCTTCCTTCACGTCAATGCATTTTTTGATGCCAGTTGTCGTGTTTCTATGGCTTCTTATGTCTCTTCGAATTAGGGTCTCACACATTCTAGCAATTCTTTCCACGGTCTGCCTCTGGGCACACTGCCATTTATTTTACCCTAATCAACTTGTTCTGTTAGTCGTTCATCTTTCATTTTCTCAACATGCCAGAATCATATTAACCGATGTCTTTCCCATATATCAAAAGTAGTGTCCATTCTGCACCACATTATTTGATGATTATTTCGTTACTTACTTTGTCCATCAGTGTTTTCCCGTATATTATGCGCAGGAATTTCATGCCAGCCGCATTAGTTTTACTCTTATCCTTTTCTTGATAGGTCCATGTCTCGCTACCGTCTAGCACAGTCGGTACAAATATATAATCATGTATTGCTATTTTAGCTTTATTTGATATATTTTTACTTCTAATAATGGGCCCTGCTCTACCGATAGCCTTCTTATCCTCATTTATGCGCCTATCCATCTCCCCATCTATCTTTCCGTCACTAGTCAATAGGCTACAAAGATATATTTACTTATCAACTTGTTCTATGCTCTCATCATTTAAGACGAGGTTGCATATTGTTTTCTCACTCTTTCATTTGAACACCATAATCCTTCTCTAAAAACTTGCATAATATCGAATCAGTTATTATTATTAATTACTTTCAACTAACATTTGAGAAAAACAAATCATTTTAACAATTTTTCGCTTCTGTAATCACAATCTGGAAGAATTAGGCTCATCCAATTTGTGAAAAAGAGATTTCCTCTCCTGAATTGTAAAAGATATTCAAAAAATGAGTACGATTGTACCTGGTAGCTACACGTATAGTCGCGCACGTACAAAAAGGTCTCATAGGTTAACTGTTAACTTAACTGATTCATGAAAAACTGTTTTCCCTTCCAGTTTCGACTACCCGAAGGGTTAGGCTTTATTTCTGCAAGTCCATCATTTCAGTTTAATTTCAAAATGAGCATTTATATGAATTTAGAGTTTTCTGCTTCCCTGTGGACACGTTTTTCCTACAATGGATACTAAATCCAGTGATGCGAATTGAAAGTGGCTGTGCCATGGGCTGCACATCCCAGCGGACCACCGCTTGACGCATTTACTAATGAGGAATAACATTGATATATATCTGCATATGCAGTATATATAGATATACTCTCCGTACTGCAGAGCTAAAGTTCACCAATTGAGCTGTATTCAATTCATGTATATGTCATAGGTGATTAGGAAACTTAACGTTTTGTTCAAAAACATAGTCAGGAATTAGATAATCGCAGAAATTTAGGAAAATCGTTCATTCAGGTATAACCTTTTCTTCCAATCCCTTGTTTTTTTAGGAATTTATAACGCATAGAATTA
This sequence comes from Andricus kollari, assembly GCA_932074435.1. Lineage (NCBI taxonomy): Eukaryota > Metazoa > Arthropoda > Insecta > Hymenoptera > Cynipidae > Andricus > Andricus kollari. The sequence continues at coordinate 5,019 of CAKNWW010288690.1, read as the reverse complement.
GTTTTTAGTTTGTTTTATAATTCATCAACAGTTGAAAAATAAAATACATTAAATTAATATAAGTTTAAAGATTTGATATGAAGCCATTTGCAATCGTTATAGACAATGAATATAAAATTTGTTGATTGAAGAATTTTTATTATATATTTTAAAACAATTTTATAAATAACACTCTTTTCTTCTTGAAAGTATACTTTGTTTCAAGACTTGCAATTCTGTCTTTGTACGGGAGCTCTATTTTGAATTGAAAAACCCTTATTTACATTTCTCGAACTCGAATTCATTTAGAGTAAAAAATGAAAACACAATAAAGTTGATTGAATATTATTTATTACAAGTTTGGTTTGTTAAATACTGCAAACATTTAAGTTATTAAAACAAAACTTCGTGTACAAGAAGCTTTTTAGCTATTTTTAAGTTTCTGTCTGAACGTTTTTTTTTTTTTTTTATAAAATGTTGACAGCATCTGTTGAATCTGCACTTTCTATTGATTAAATAAAAATATGTGAATTATTTGTTTTAACAGGAAGGACTGGTGGCAACGAGAGTTACTTTCAGAGCTACCAGTTAGATGAAGAAAAATTTTTTTCATTGTCCAACGATTGCAAATCGTTTCGTATTAAATCTTTCAAATTATACTAGTTTAATTTACTTTTATTTTAAACTCTAAATCAATTATAAAAAAAATGCAATGCTTAAATTCAAGATTTGTCTGAATACCTAAAATGCTTTAAGAATTTACAGAAATGACCTGAAAGTGTTATAAATTCGCGAATAAATCAGTGGTTTAGAGAAAAGGTTATCTAAACTCGAACCTAACTCGAATCTTTTCCTAAACTACGAACTCAGTGGGTTCTTTAATCATCGCTATTATTTCTAATTCTGTTGTATTCTTTAATTCTTCTTTTAATTTTCCCATTAATTGAAAGGCCGCATTTCGGCATGGAACTTATTCCAGTTTATATAATCTGGTTTAAATGTGCTGTCGTACGGTTGAGCATAGATATGACCTGCGCTGTATCAACAATGACAAATTGAATAATCTTTTTTTAATTCTACTGGTTTATTAATATTACTCATTGTTACATACGCCCTGAATCAGCTCTTTCAACTAAAGATAATTCACGTCGGATCTGTGAGGTCTACATTTAACTCGCTTACTGATTTTACTCTATATGCTTGCGAAAAAATTAATCGGTTGCGGAAAGAGCGCTAAAGAATTTCCAAAAGTGCTCTCAAGTACAAAGGCATGCATAAATATCGATTTCGTTCCTAGATACTTTAGTCGCCTTAAGAAATGAAAATTAATTCTGAATATATTAATAAATATTTTATTCGCTAATGAAATCAAATACCATGAGGTATCGTAGTTTTATTCGTTTAATTGAAGAAAGCATTGATAGCGAAATTTTATGTTGTATTCAGTTATAATATTTATTATAATTAAAGTAAACTGAACTATTGTATAATTAACTTTAAAAATGGAAACATATTATAAGGAATGATCACTGGAATTACACGTGAAAAATTAAAGCTTATAATCATATGCAGCTGTGATGGAAATGTTGAAAAAATCCATCACAGTAAGAATTTCAGAATACACTGTAGATTACACAATAAAAGATTGCACTCATTCCTAAACGTCTAGTAGTCATTCCCATATGGCCAGAAGTCAAGAGTCAGCCGATCTACGAGCTCTCGTGAATCGTGAACTAATGATCGTCGCGCTGCGCTATGTGTGTTCTAATACCGTGATAACATACATAATGGGAATGAACTAAAGAAAGATAAAAGAAATTAATAATTATACAATTCCAATAAACCAGTCCTAAACTATATGTAAATAATAATTGCGAAATGGATGTTTTACATATAAATATTTATGATTTTTAGAAGCGGCTGTCGAAATTAATTATTGTATAAATTCATTAAACCATAACTAAAATGCATTTAAATAATAAGCTCTTTGTGGATGCTTTAATAAATATTTATAATTTTCAGGTGCGGATGATGATGAAGTTGTTATTGAAGCCTTCAAAAGTTTCGATGATGGAAACGGGAAAATCGACGGTGACAGGTATTATTTTCTTACTACAACCATAGCAGAATATTTTGTATACTAATTTTTTATATAATAAGTACTTAAACCACATTTAAGTATTTGTTTCAATAAGAAAATTAGAATTGTAGGCCCTAATCTAAAATTGAGCGGCTGGGTGCAATAACGGTGTTCATGTGTTTTTACAAGTAACTTATTTTTCATTGGCTTTTACATAACTTCATAGAGAATAAATGAAAGACAACTAACATAAGCTAACATACAGATGGGAAAGACAAAGCACTCTGTCCAAACCGGTATAATTGCCTTTAGATTATGTAGTAAAAATATTACGTTGAACAATTCACCCTTTCAGGCGTATAGTGGATCAAGCGAAACCGAGACTCATTTGAAGCGCCTTAACCTACGCACAGTGGGGCATTTTTTTGTTTTGTTTATTTAATTCTAATGTGAATGCAAACAGCACAAAAAGTGTCCATTTTTTAAATTTCATTTTTATCTTCTAGAAAATTTTTTATTTTATACTTGCTGTCACTTTGATTAAATGCACAAATGCACATAGGTATAAGAAAGAAAAAAATTGTTATCTTGTAAAGATAATTGCTATAAGCAAATAGTATTAACAAATAATCGACATTGAGGGATATTCGTCTTCAAGGTATATTTTTGTTCAGAAATTGCTTGGTAATTATATTATCGATGATCTTTTCTGAAAGAATTTCGCTATGCATTAATATTTGCTTATTTTATAAATAAATTATATAAACAAATTCACATATAACGCGTTTTCATGTGAAAAGAAATAGTTTTTTCTTCTGACCTTGCTGAAATTATATTGCCAATGATGTTTTCTGAAAAAATTGTGCTATGCATTAATATTTGGCTGTTTTATAAACAAATTATATGTAGAAATGTAAATTTTAGGCATTTTTGGACAAAAAGAAAGATTTTTTCATCGTATTTATGTTAATGTAACAGAAAAATAGCGGTATTCTTGTATTTTTATGTGTCCCTTTTTTTATTTATTACTGTCGAAGTAATTTGAAAAAAACCAACAAATGTCCAAATAAATAAATTTGAATTGTTTATAAGTTTTATAAATTCCATTGTTCGACAAGTCTTCATATAAAAAACATTGCCGACATAATTTCAACAAGCCCTAGCGGACCGAATGAACGGAACGGATACGTTACAGCGTATCCTTATAGTATTAAAATCGTATCCTTTCCGTATCATGCAAGAAAAACTCATTAGAAAAGGAAGATGAACATTTAATTTGTTGAAATTCGGATTCTACGTGAAATTTTGCCTTAGAAGGTCACGGAGTCATTGCAATAGTTTTTCTTGCAACGATAAAAACTTTAAAAAAATATAATACTTATCGACATCGTGGGATGAAGGCGACTTCAAGCGCATCCATAATCGTTTAAACAGTACTGCTTAAACGATTATGGATGCTTGATTATGGACGCTTGAAGTCGCCTTCAGCTCACGTTGTCGATAGGTATTATACTTTTTTAAAAGTTTTTATAATTGCAAGAAAACTATTGCAATTACTCCGTGACCTTCTAACGCAAAATTTCACGTGGAATCCGAATTTTAACAAGTTAAACGTTTATCTTCCTTTTTTAATGAGTTTTTCTTGCATGATACGGAGAGAATACGATGTGGATACCTATAAGGATACGCTGTAGCGTATTCGTTCCGTTCATTCGGTCCGCCAGGGAGACTAAAAAAAGAAAGTTGTTTTTCTGCTTACAAACACCTACGATGTATACTTTTTATGTAATTTATTTATAAATTCTACGAATTCCATTTTATGACAAACAGTTGTCAAAGAACATCATTCCCAATATCATTTTAACAAGACTAGATAAAAGAACGATTTTTTCTACCTATAAACGCATATAATGTGCATTTGTTTACCTAATTTGTTTATAAAATAAACAAATATTGAGGAATAACAAAATTTCATCTAGACAATTCAATGTCAATATAGTTAAAAAAAATAATACAAGAAAAAACGTTTTTATTTCCCCTGGCGGACCGGCCGAACGCACGCATTACGCTAAGCGCAATGCTAAAGTAATGCTAAAGTAATATGGCATTATAATTATTAAAAGAAGCAAAATAAATATTTAAACTGTTGCAATTACAATACTGCCTTAAAATGTACGTTAAATGGTGATGCCGTAATTGCAACAAGTTTCTTTTTAGGCGTTAAAAAATGAAAAAATAATGTGGCTGTCTTTGCAGTCTGATAACGGCGGCTTCAAGCGGGTTGCCAACATGCAGGGACCCAACTTCAATGACAGCCACTTTGTTTATTTTTTATTTTTAACGCTGAAAAAGCAACTTGTTACAATTACTGAATGACCATTTAACGTAAATTTAAACGTATTATTATAATTGCAACAATTTACATATTTATTTTGCTTCTTTTATTAATTATAATGCCATATTACTTTAGCATTACTGTAGCATTACTGTAGCATTACGCTGTAGCGTAATGCTTGGGTTCGGCCAGTCCGCCAGGGTCGCTTAAATGCCTAAAATGTGCATTTGTTTGTAAAATAAACAAATATTAATGCATGGGAAATTATTTAAGAAAACATAATTGACAATATCATTTCAGCAGGGTCTGAACCCTAGCAGACCCAATGAACGGAACGGATACGCTGTAGCGTATCGCTATAGTATCCACATCGTATCCTCTCCGTATCATGCAAGAAAAACTCATTAAAAAGGGAAGATGAACATTTAACTTGTTGAGATTCGGATTCTACGTGAAATTTTGGGTTAGAAGGTCACGGAGTAATTGCAATAGTTTTTCTTGAAACGATAAAAACTTTTAAAAAATATAATACCTATCCACAACGTGGGCTGAAGGCGACTTCAAGCGTCCACAATCAAGAATCCATAATCGTTTAAGCAGTACTCCTTAATCGATTATGGATGCG
>CAKNWW010288631.1:0-11800 GCA_932074435.1 Andricus kollari | reverse complement strand
CTCAAGGTCGAGAAAACCCATTCCTACAGGCATACGACGAGCAAGGTCGATATCGCCTCTCTGCAACGCAGCAGCGAAGCACCGGAGCACGCTGGTACCAGCGTCTGCACTCCAGCTCTCCGCAGTCCACTATTTGTTTTTCAACGCCTCTACGGCCCTACACCAAAGGATAACAAAGCCCCATAGAATTTAATACGCAGCACCGTGTTCCGGAACATACACGGTACGCATCAACTTGCCTTCGTTGCTTCACGCCTCCAGACCTGATCAGCCGTATTAGCTGGAAATAATTAAAGTGTTTATTTTTATTTTTCTCACCATACCATCTAACCCCTCCCTCATCCTGCTTTGCCTTTAGCTTTTAAGCACTACAGTAAAATAAATGAATACATACGAAAGGAAGACATTTTTACATACTGCTATTTTAAAATACGAAAGAATGTTTCTTCGCTAATTGTCATTATTTTCATTATTTTCGTCGGGGACCTGCAGGTTGTCTTCAAGAGGAACTGTAGGGTGCCGATTAACGGTGCATGTGCCCTAACCAATACATCTACACCGTCCACATCACACCTTGTCGGGGACCTACAGGTTGCCTCCGAGGGGACCTCTAGGGTGCCGATAGAGGTGCACGCGTCCATACACCTACACCGTGCCCATCACATTTTATCGGGGACCTACTGGTTGCCTTCGAGGGGACCTCTAGGGTGCCGATAGAGGTGCTGGCGTTCATACACCTACATTGTGCGCATCATACTTCGTCGGGGACCTATTGGTTGCCTACGAGGGGACCTTTGGGGTGCCGATTGAGGGTGCATGCGGCGGCCATCACACACCCACCCGTACTCATCACACTTCGTCGGGGACCTACCGGTTGCCTTCTAGGGGACCTATACTTTATGCTTTATTATACCTATGCTTTATCGGGGACCTATACGTTGCTCTGAAGGTGACCTCTAGGGTGCCGATTGAGAGCACAAGTATCATCTTCCATACACTCGCATCATATTACTTCACGGTTCTCAGTATGGCCTTTTCGCATTTCGTTGGTCGGTTTGATTCCAGGTGTTCCTGTCTCCGGGAAGTTTCCCCATGCAGGGGGTAAACTCACTAAGGAGAAGGAAGAACAGGTTCAACCCCAGACGACGGGCCCGTAAACGTCGCAGCGAGGAGTTCCATCGCACTAGGACCTCTCCCGACGCAAGCGATCCGCTTGGCTCGGGTGTCAGTGTCCGTGAAACTGTAGAGCAGAGTGATTGCGAAGACAGTGACCTTCTAACGCAACAGCCTCACCAAAGCAGAGAGGACCTCGGTGCCGGACTATCCGCAGGATCCCCGCGAAATTCGGAGCAGCTTAGCACTCCCTCCAGACCCTTTATCTCGCTTAGTGCCATAGGAAGGGGACCATCAAGTAGCAGCCCTGTCCGCCCTCCTTCGAACCTACTGCCAGCGTCCGCTGACTTTCGGGGCCGGATTACGGAAGATCTTTCCGCGAGACGCGCCCTCACGAATTTCATACCGTGTAGTGTGCCGACTTGTCCTTGCTACGCTCCGCCCGCCCTTCTGAGATCCTCTACGTCGACCGGTGCACCCTATTTCTCATTCTATTCCCTCATTGAGTGTCCATACTGTAGAAGACTTTTCAATTGCATTTTTGGACAAGATTAAAAATAGAAAACCTATGGATTCCGAGGGACTACGCCGCAACCGAAAAAAGAGATTGAATAAACGCCGGCGTGAGAAAAGAAAGTATCGCGAATGCTAGGTTCTCGGGCGAGGACCTCCAGCGACGCCGATACAACACTTGCTGGTTTCAGCGCAAACCCCTCCAAATCGGATACCGAGCTCATCAGTCATGACCTCAGTCTCGCGAATGATGACGCAAGCCTATACGGTTTATCTGCTCGAGAACATCGATCCAGTGCCAGCAAGAAACATCCCGGATTCTCGCGAACCTCCGAATTCCCCCTCACCGGACGAAGTACGGCAATCACCGACAGTTGAGGCCTACGATCCAGAACACCCCGGGCTGTACGAATTTCCCCCGCAAGCCACCCACGCAGAGCAGAATTCTGAGAAAACGGACTCCGACGACGTTCTCACCCTCAGCGCATCCCCCATCAACTTCTCACCCGAAAAACGCCGTCCCAGCACCGAACACAACGCAGGTTCCACGGTACGAATCTCTCCAGGGAGGGGGGTTCCACGCATAACCCAGGACATCCCTCATAGCACCAGGGTACATATAGTGCGGCCTGGCGGGAGTAGCTCTGTAGCAAGGTCTCCAGAAGCCGAGAAGCTGTGGGAGAAGTGTTTTAGGGACGGTGCCCTAACGATTCGCCGCAGACAGACGATTCAAGAGGAAGGGCTCAGCACGACCTCACATCCAGTTGTTCCTCCACGACAGGATTCCAGTCCAGACATCCCTGGCCATCAGCGATCAACACCGCAGATCCGTTCCGTGGCGACCTGTGTTCCAGGTTCGGACAGAAGAACCCCCCCTGGATCAGTGAGCAAAAGAAGGAGAAGCTAAGTAGAGAACCCCATACGGAGAGGCGTTTTTCGTAATTCAAAAGTATACTGGTCCTTTTCAGGACCAGTTCCCCGGTTCCGAAATCGATCCCTCGCTTCCGATCCTCAATCCTAACCATAACATTGTACGTTACCCTAACCCCCTCCGTTCGCCCGCCAAGCGCAACAACCAAAAAAAGAGAGGGGTTCCGTCGCGTGACTACAGAAGTCCGTTCAAATTTTCTGATTGCCACAGTCGTAGGGAACGGGAGCGTAGTTGATGGAGCATTTAGAAGTAAGCCAATCATAATTTTGAATTGGCGTGACGTTGACAGGCTCTGAGATTCCTGGCTTCAAATTGTTTCACCGCCACTAACCACAGTCGATTCCCTTATTCGTAGCTCAGGGCTTACAATTCTGATGGTACTGACATTAAGCAAAGCAAAGAACATTTCTCATCAGTTTCATCGTACTTAATTCTGTGAGTGTTCTGAAAGTACGAGGTGTGGCTTCCCCTCTGTAAGTTTTGCTTTCTAATCGACGAATAGTATTTTTAGTAACATACACGGAATCCGGTGATTCCTCCCGTGTATGTTCCTTCAAGCGTCGTTCTCTTCCGTAAATTTGAAACAAAGGATATCCGACGACGTCATATCATCACGCGATTCGACCGCGCATCCGAAATTTTTCACGCTCGCGGGTAAACTGTATAGTATTATAATCGTTAATTGATCCGGATTATTCACGATGTCCATATCAACCAGTTGATCTACTATCTCTATCTACAAAAAATTAGTTTAAGTGATTGCGTACGTCACTGCCCTAGGACAATTTCTGTAGTCAGCCTTTACAGTAAGTTACCTTTAAGGTCGTACCCAGGGGGGAAGACAACTGAGTTTGCCCCCCCCCCACGAAAATATGGAAACATGTATGTTATAGAAATATACTTTTCTGAGTGTGCGCGCGTGTGCCGCTTGAAATCCCCTCCCAAAATTTGATCATTGTCACGCAATCGTGTCCGATCTTGCTTTTTGATCACATTTTTCCGGGGGGATGACGATATTCGTGGAGACCAACTTTTAATGTGAATTTCTATATGATTTTTTGCGAGAAACATGAATCTGAAAGTTTTAAATCGATATCTTAGAATGGTTTTGGATTATTCGATTTTTTATGTTAAAATTATTAACCTTTGTTACGGATTAAAATAATTTCTAAATATGGATTTCGATGGGATTTTTTGCGAGAAACAAGAATCTGAACGTTCTAAATCGATATATAGATTTTTTATATTAAACTTATTAACTTTTGTTTATGAATAAAATAATTTCTGAATATGGATTCGTGACGTGAGAGTATAAGTCCTAGTTTGTGGCGAATATATCTAGGAAATTACCCTTCGTTCGAAAGCCGTAAATGCCAGACGCCCTGTCTGGGGCCTTCGGGCACCTGAGCCAGGTGAAAAAATGGGAAATTTGAAGTTATAGTATAAGATCCAATTTTCTTCTAGGATCGATTATTGATGCCTCAAGTTTATTATTATTCAATCGCCAGACTGACAGCTTGGGGATGACATACTACCAGACTCGATAATTATCAATAAAAAACTTGGATTTTCAAGTATTAGTATAAGGTCTGGCGTTTTTAATAACATGAAGATTCCGGGGATAACACCTTGCAGCGTCCCTCGGTCCCCGATCTGACCCATACTTTCGAGGAAAATTATTTATTTTCAAACTTAATTTTCAAGGTGTCATCCCCGGAATTTCGGTCTGTCTTTTTACGAATGCTACCTGTGAGTACTATTCTTTATGTTATTAAAAACGCCAGACCTTATACTATTACTTCAAAAACCACGTTTTATATTGTCAAGCATGCAAACCATATCTGGCTTCCGCGCACGTGCGCATTGCTACTGTCGTGTCACGTGTTATCCCCGCTTGAAGAAGGTGAGAGTCCCACTCCAGTATGTTACATTTTGGAGCGAATTTCAGGCAGTGGAGTAGAGATAACACATGACACGACAACATTAATATCGTACACATTAGAGGAATTATATTATCAGAAATGATTGTCTTGTAATGGTAAGTCCACAACATTTGGAAGGATTAGGATTATTTTTTAGGAATATTTTAGTAAGTTTGAAATCTGCGTGTACTTGTTTTTGAAAGTCATTCATGGGATTTTTGTACAGATTCTTTGTAATGTAAATCTTGGGCAGAGAATGCTTTTGCGTTGGTTCTACATGTCTGAACTCTAGTAAAGTATTGAGACGGTCCGTTCTATTTTCATAATAAGAATAAAATCAGAAAGCTACGGGTGAATATTTATATTGATACGCCTCTGACGCATAAGTGGACAAGCAGGTGGAACTAAGGGATGATTCACGAAATCATTCGATCATACGATCGATTGCGCGCGCCATCAGCTAATAAGTGGGGATAGCGTGGGACCAATGCACTTTATAAATCGATCCCGGTATCGGTACCACGGGACTGCCTATTCAACCCTCTGAGAGGAAGAAGCCTCTCTTGGTCTCCATGATCTACCTGTCAATGGGCTTTGAAATTTGAATTGGAATAAGCGTCATTCAAGGGACGCCACTCTCAAAGGATTCTCCTGTTACGATTACAACCAAAACTTCCGTGCACTAAATTATCCGAATTCTCTCGAATTCGAATAATTAGACGTGAGTTTTTGGGTTTCACATTTTTTTAATTTTTTTTTATGCAATGATTGTAACGACTTTGCACTTTATCTAAGGATAAAGATACCTCGTTGTGCATGTTTGCATTTTAGTGTGGGGAATGAAATAAATGAAAAAGTAGTGCGTGCAACATTTATTGTAACGACTTTGCACTTTATCTAACGATAAAGAAACCTCGTTGTGCATGGTTGCATCAGCTACGGAAATTTGAATCGGCGGTTTTTTTTGTTTAAATTTTTCAAAAAGAATAGAGCCAGAATGGAATTTCTAACGACACTGCACTTTATCTACCAATAAAGACCTCGTTGTGCAAAGAAAGTTTTGGTATCTGAATAACTAAAAATAAGAAAGGAAGGAGGATCCAAGTTATAAAAAAATCATGTTTTTCCAAAATTAAATTCATATCAGAATAGTACGCAATCATCTCTCCCTCGAGTGAATCCACAATCCGTTACTTTTATTGTCAAAGAACGATTTAAATTTTAATGTGAATTTTTATTGTAAGAACCAGTCTCACTTAATTGTTCTCAATTTAACTTTCAAATTTAGTTATAAAATGGTTAGGGCTAGTTTTAATATCCTATCAGTATTGGAATCAACTTATATAGTTGGTTGCAATTTACTAGACAGGAAAGAGTAAACGCAAATTGAACGAATATCTCGATGAACATAAAAATCATTGAGATGAGTTTGAAATGCAACATTACCATTACTAAAAATTAATTTAATTTTTAGTAAAATCAAGATCCTTAACTAAGATCAGCCAACTGCATAATTAAATATTGATGAATACAAAAGCGATCCCCGGTTTAGAGAATATTCGATAATGTTACAGTACGACCAAAGTTCTTGTTGATCCGGTACTTGATCTTTATTATCCTTAGCAGCTACGCCTTCAGCTATAATCAGGACTTAGTTATCCACACCTTCCGGAGGGAGTTCATCAATAGCAGGCTGATGTTGCCATTTCAATCGCCTTATTGGTTGCTCAACCTCTGCTTTTGCGTCTGGTTGAATCAGGCTTCACCAGTCTTTGCTCCATCTTGTGGTGCAGCTTTCTATAGTTGATGTTTATTACCGGGGGTTTTTCACGTCAAATCAATCTATCGTTTAATCTCCATTGCTCTGTCTTGTGAGATAAGTAGATTATTTCTGTTGTCCTTCATCTCAGCGATAAGATCTCTTAGTGCGACTTTCTTTATATAAGAATACTATGAAGCAAGCTTCATCCTAAAGTTTTATCTCTTTTCGCTTTTAGTTTCAAAATGCACATGTTAAAAAACTTAGCCATTACGAGATAACCATCAATAATCTGATCGATGGATTCGTTGATATGTCCATAAAATCAGCACCTGTAAAACACTTTTTGGTGTAACATGAACTTGCAATAGATTCACGTGCTGGCAACACTATCCTGAATCGCAATGACTAATCCTTCCGTTTCTGAGAAGAGGACGCTCTTTTTCAGCCAAATATTGGATGCCTCACTATCCACTTCATGTTGATCTAACGTCCTGGGGTGTTCGCCGTGGATGACTTTTTGTTTCCATTGCGTTTCTAATTCCTCTCTGGTGTATATCCTGATATTCAAGGCCACCTCTATATCTACAACGTCCCTACCCTCTCTATATCATGGTAGAACTACACTTTCAATCGTCAAATTACTGTGGTGCATTCGTTGCTTCATCATTTGAACATGGACGATCCTGTTCGCTCTCAGAGCGGGTGGTGTGTTTTTATCTAGGGTTGGAGGACTTTAAACTTGTCACTCGGGAGTTTTAAGGGTCGCTGATTACGAATATGCAGTTACATTTTTAAAATCCAAAATGGCGGTTCTAATGGCGGATGGTTGTTAAAATCCTTTCCGTTTTTATTTTCTTCCTCCACCCATACACAAAAACACACCCCCCGCTCTAAGGGCACATGCGATTAATTTGGCATACGGCTCATTTGAATAATGAACTTGTTTCAGCCTTTAATATCTGATATTACCGAAGTTAAGAGCACTCCATGGTTCAGCTCTACAATTTTTCAAAAGTGGCTAAGAAAGCCGTTTTTGGGTGTTTCAACTCTTATTTTCTCATGACGAAATTCTCGTGATGGGAAGCACGAAAAATCCATTCGATAACACTAGGTGCCATCTTATTCGCATCAAAACAATTAGAGTTTGGAGGGCAGTGTAATTTAATATTATATCTAATAAATTAATATTAATTCGAAAATACAATTTTATAGGGTTTATTTCTTATGTAAAATTTGTTCAGGATGACAATATCAATCCAGTGTCAACAGAGCGCTCGCTGAAACGGAATCCAAGGCTATTCTTGTCAGAAGGCAAGATATGAACACGGCGACGTACTCCTATACAGCACAATATTTTTTGAAACCATACGTGGGGAAAAATAATTTTCTTCTTTTAATCGACTCTTCGAGCAGGCAAACGAATGCTGAATTGTACAAGTGAAAACCCTTATTAAAAACATGCGAAACTGTGTATATTTAATATAGCAGAAACGCGAAATCAATTCCCTCGAAGATTATATCAAAATCCCGTCTATCGTATACCATCAGTTATCAACTTCTGTATTTTCCGACATGATACAATACGCGTTGTTTGCAGCAAAACTTTGTGATGGTCGATACATTTTTTTGAATATAAATCAGGTGTACTTTCCAATGGAATATTTAAGAAAAGCCTCCTAATTTGTCAAATCTTCCTTCATTCGATTCTAGTTTTATTGTTTTCTTCGATATTTTTCTTATTGTAATTCGTGATATTTTATTCGAAATAAAACTATAAAAAAATTATGCTTGTATTCTCATTTTAAAATATTCACCTACTTGATCAAAATTTCATATCTTATTTAAAATATAATATCGCGAAAAGGACAAAACTTGGGAGACGGCGTTTTCAAGTCCATGAGCTGGTCTTCATATTTTAAAGCCGTTTTTCTCAAAATTTGCCAAATATTTTTGGTCCTACGAATTTAACAACTTTAGTTTGGGGCCATGACCCTTTTTACAAAAAGTATGAATCAAAACAAAAAACACTATCTCTGAACTTCCCCTTATGAAGCCCTTTCGGTACCCGGTAGCAGCAATATTTTTCTGAATACTTTCCTTTATCCCAAATCAATCATGAAATAGAACATATTTAATCCCATTAATATTTGCACATTTCACTGTTCTCATTTACTGTTTTTAGAATAATAGTGAGGTTAAAAGCATATACAGACACGGTATTAGTAATTTTACGTTGTCAAGATTGATTGCTAAATAGGTAGCTGTGATTAAAACTAATTCTTTTAATTTGGTGATCATGATTTTATATTTTTGTAATTGATCAGATTTGAATAAAGCGAGAGTTTTGTGATAAAGTGGTGTATTGTTATGCACAACCCAACTACATTTGGCAAACTTGATGCTTTTGAAGCGCCTTCTAAAGCGTTTTAAATTTATATAAGGTTACGTTTGACAGCTCCGATCGGCTTTCAGTGGGATTGTAATCTAAATATTCTTGCTGCCTAATCGGGGATTCAAAAAAGAAGAACAGAAGCGGCACTAATTTCGCATAAATTTCGTAGTTTTTTAAAAAGCCTTTGCCATTATCTGTTTCAAGAAAATTGGTCCTCTTGCTTGTTAAATGAGGCACTTTCCTTCGAGATTTTATATACTTATTTTAATCCGACTACTTTTTTTCTAGCTGAAACAAAATTGACGAGTAAAATCAGGATATAGTTTTGTTTTCTATCGCAGCCATTCAATATCTTAAAAATTTGAAAATTCTGCAAGACTAAGCAGTATAAAACTGACAGCCAAGTGCAGGCTTATAAGTTCCGTTTTATTTTAGCAGCGGCAGACTGGCGTGGACCCTCAGGGTGGGCGCCCACCCTCGCATAAAACATATGCATTATTTACCCAGATGGGAGGAGCACGTAAAAAACAGGGCAATACTTTTGATAAATAAGCCACTTTTGATTTGGGCGCCCACCCTCGCCCCTGTTGGTGTTGCGCCCCCGAGGACACTTGGGCGCCCTCTAGAACAGCTTTTTGTACAAATATATTTTTATAAACAGTGATATTGAAAAGTTAATGAAGCGCAACCAAAGATCTTCTTATCTAGAATTCAACAACGCACGCGTGTACACGTGTTGATTTTCTATCGGTACCAGTGATATATGATCGACTACACTTTTTTTCTCAGTTTCCTATACTGCTGGACCAGCTGATTATTAATTGATAAAGTATTTTTCAGAACGGATTTGACATGTTTCTGTCATTTATTGACTCAAAAACTACAATATTCCAAAATAGTAATAATCCGTGAAATAAATAAATTTTTTGTCTCATTTATTTAGGAAAAATATTTACATCAATTCCTAGAAATATAACCTCTAAAGTACTTTAGAATAAATATAATATTACAGATATATTTTACAAAGGTGAAGTTTTACGAAAATTTTGACAGGATTCAAGACTTATTATTGAATTTTCAAAACAGTATAATAATAATTTCATTCATAACATAAGGATATAATTTAACACAACTTGGCAGATACGTTTTAGTAGAATCTCATTAAATTGTTTTGTATTAGACTTATTTGATAGATTTTTTTTAAACAATCGAATAAAAGTGTAGCATTGTTTTCCTTAATATTGGAGTGTTTGGTCGTTGCAAAAAAATAAAATGTTGAACTCTTACAGGTGCAATGCAATTAATAATCTGTTGCCTGACCCGCTTTTTTTGTGTTTTTTTTTTGTTCATCAAAATTTTTTTCGGTAATAAAGCGCCCCCAAGCATGCCTCTAACCCTGCGCCCAGAGACCCAGTCTGCCGCTGCATTTTAGAGTGAATGACCCCTTGCCTTATTGAAAATACTAATTTTCATGCAACACATGCTTGTTATGGGCACTTTACTCCACCTATTTTGTGAGTGGTAAGTTCCCGTTTACCAACCGGTGAAAGACGTAAGTGGTGGGGTCCAGTAATGATGGAGCGCATAGGAAGTACTGCCATTTCTATGCTTACTAGCCATGTTCCAAGTACCGCTTCATAGCCTTCTATTATGTTTTAAATGTCAAATGCGCTCCGCACTTCTAATATTTTTCACAACTGTAGTTGTGGAAAAGTTATTGACGTGAAAATCAAATTTTACGTCTATGGTTAACGTTTCTCTGTCAAAACGGTCAAAGCAGAGGTTAAAGCGTTCTGCCGAAATCGAGGCCGAAATAAATAACAGGGCTGGCGTGATGGTGATGAGCCGCTACCACTCGAGCTTCGCTTCCTGAACCCCATTCTACGCCCCCACTAGGACTCCCTCCTGGGCCGCTAAAATGAAAATTTTTCGATAAGTCAATATTAGACATTTGTTGCATAATGTACCGTGTGCATCACGGGTAGTACGTCTTTATACGCAATACTTGGTGTAAAATGTACTATTATCCCCTCAAGATATTTAATCTTTATTATTAAGAAGTAATTTTTTTTTCATAAGCTAGCGTAGTACATATATAGGTTTACTCGATTTCATTAAACCGTAATCGACTATACCAATCATGAATATTAGAATAGCTAAGACGCAGCTTAAAATTTCTGAACACATTTGTTGATTGCCACTGTTCCAATTGTCGTTTCTAAAGCTCATTTTACGGTGTCTGTCTAATGATAAGAGTATATTGCAATACAAGTCTTAAATTGCACTTAACAGTTACAGTTGCCACACATGGAGAACATGAAATATTCAGCAACAGAAATGTATAACCGTGCTGTTGTTAAATTCATCGACGCTGTTGCATCTGCCCCATTAGCTATTCAAAGTAAAATCGACAACATGATGTTCCCGTGTGATACATCTGAAAACACTGATCAGTTGAATCAAGATAAATATTTGAACTAAAAATAAAATGCTTCGAACAAGGTAAAAAAAAACTTCCAAATAGTAAAGGTAATGAGGTAAGGGGCTGGAAAACATTTTAAGCACTATGGTATATTGTCGTGATTATGTCCGTGATATGTATTAACGTAATATGTATTACGTTGGTCAATATTTAGAACTCGTGAATCGCACTTGCAATAATTTTCTAAAATTTAACGAAAATATAAGGTCGGACTGTGCCAAAAGCAAACACACTCTAGGTGTATTTCCATTGAATTTGAGAAAATTATCAGATTTTTAAGATTTTCATTAGTTTTCCCCATTATATTCTTCACTTTTCTGGTACACTTTATTTTATTTCAGATTTATGTATTTCCAATCATTTGTATTTGTGGAAGGTCTCACTACAGTAGTTTCTGGTATTACCTTTTGGACAACCATCACCTGCACCTGGTTTCTCGCATAGTAAATACATATAATGAAATCTCACGACATTGAGACTAAAACTATAGTATTGAATATGTAAAACTATTTAATTTTATGATTAAACCTTTTTCCGTTACTACTGATTTTGATATTACTACTCATGTGGATGTTACTAACTATGTAAGAAAGTAAAACACTTAATTATAAAATGCTTTGTGTCTTGTTGAAAATGAACTCGCACGGAAAAACTCTATGATCATTTGTAACCGTCCGCGAAGAGA
>CAKNWW010288595.1:0-10384 GCA_932074435.1 Andricus kollari | reverse complement strand
TGCTTTACTTGTAAAACAAAATCACTAATTTTAATTCTTTCAATCATCTTACAAAATTGTTTACAAATCGTCATAAAAACTGCCTCGCCCCTGGTATTGTGACCGACTGTTTGAGTGGCACCTAAGTATATAAATATTTATTTGCAATATAAATTAAAGTTAATTAAGATTGCAAAGTTTGAACTTTCCAGCTAACGCTTTCTTTATTTTGAAAGACAGCTGAAACTTTCTAGAAATAAGATTGCACCTAGAAACGTGACTTCATTGCGATATCAAGGCGACAAAATATTAGTTTACCTTATGGTTTATGTTTGGAAAAGTGACCTGAACCGCACGTATTGAAGACGCACCTGCACTCGTGATCAGTATGATATAAATCTTGCTGCTCACACCTGCCTTCTTACTCTTCTTCCTTTTGACTTCTCCCGCGAGAGAGGTCTTAATTTGTGGTTTATGACAAGCCCATGAGAATATATTACGCTCCTGAAGCTTTGTTTAAGTGAAAAAGTAATTATCAACTGACATCAGCTATAAATTATAATAACAGATCAAGCTACTATTATTATCCAATCCTTCCAAAAAAATTAGAATAATATATTCAGAACTTCAGTGGAGATTTGAATAAATTTTTGTATGGCCACGGGGTGGCCACTGGACCGGGAATTTTTTAATTATTGGTCGAAAAAATGTATACGATCTCTTCAAATGTGACGTGATATCGCATGAATTATCCAAGTTTGAATGACTTTCGTTACATTTAAAAAAAAATTTAATTTGTAACGTTTAAAAAAAAATTAATTTGTAACATTTAATAATGTAAAAATCATTCAGGTTCTAATTTGAAATTAAGAAATTTGGATTCATAAACATCTGAAGAATTAATTGAAGATTAAACAAATTTAATAATAGTTAACTGTAAAACTTCAAGAATCAAAAATTCTAGATCTTCTCAAAATTACAAGATTTTTAAATATTAACGTTCAAAATTGCATGGTAAATTACATAATCTTTCCAAGTTGTAATTCTCAAATCAATAGCCTTACATATTTAAAGAATTATTAATTTGAAGCAACCAAAGTTAAACAAATTTCGAATTAAACTTTTGAAATTGTACAATTTCAAAAAGTTTTCAATTGAAAAATTCATAATATTTTTAATATATTTTATTCAAAATTGAACAGTTTTTAATATTATAAGATTTTGATTTGGGAATTGAAATTGAAATTAATAAATTTTGACAAGTACATAATATAAGGCACAATTTGGCAATTCTTAAGAAACAAAATAATTTTACAATCGTAATAGAAAAATTATTCAATATTAATCGAAGTTTGGAATCGTTTCTAAGTCCAATTTAAATTAAAAATCCTACAAAGCGTGAGACTTCTTATTTGATATTTTACGCTTCTAAGAACTTAAAATAAAACTTTAATCATTTTTTAAGGTTTCGAAATTGGAATTGTTAAATTTGAAACATTTCAGTTTAGATTTAAAAAAAAATCTTATTTGGATATTTGTCTACTTTTTAATATCTAAATTAGAAGGCTACCAAATTATAATAATTTACCTTTTTAATTTTTAATGTTTTAATTTTTAATGCTCTCCTTTGTATTTTTAGTCTAGAATTTAGTTTTGAATACTTCAAATAAAAAATTTTCGTTTAAGTAGGGTCAACATTTCTTTTTAGAATAAAATACAAATAATAATACTAAAATAATACAAAAATATGAGACATTTTACATTTTATTACCACACGTTTACTTAAAAAATAATAACCGCTATGTTGCGACCAAATATCTGATTCTAATATTGATTGAGATAACAAAAAATTAATTTTAAGTTTTGAGCCTCGATCCAACACTCTCAGAGGCAACTTTTTTTTAAAGCCTGAAAATTGCTCTTTTTTACATGGTATGTTCCGAAAAAGTTACGAAATTGGGAATTTAACATTTAAAAAAATGGATCTTTAAAAAACGAACTGAACATTATTTTAAATTATTGCTCATCCAAAATAGAACGCTAATACCTGTTTCCGAGATCAGGAATCAAATTTGTAGTGTAGATAATTTTAGAACGGAAATCATGTATATCTGCGTTTTTTGTTAATACAAGCGGATCCAAAATAAATTTCTTTTATGCAAAGAATTAACTAAACTCGTTTTAAAATACCGTTTTTAAACTAATTTTAACACCAATGTATTTTTAGGAGCATGTATTGTAAATTACCTTCATTTTTAAAGCGCTAAGGTTACAAATTTTACAGTCTATATTTTGTTGATTTTTATTTAAAGTTGAGCTCTTTGGCTTTAAATAAATAAAGGAATCTGTAAAGTACATTTTAAGAAGATGATTATTGGACACTTTTAATTAATGGTCCTTCTCTGAACGTAAAAATCTTAAAAAATAATGACAATTTTTTTCGTGCTCTATTTGGCAGTGTATCCACCATTTCATTGTTGTTCTTATTTTATTAGTAATTAAGAAAAAATTTTAATCGAAAACACTTGACTCCGGTATCTGACTATTAGTCTTCTTCTAAGACTCAAGTGAAACAATTTAGTGCCAACCAAAACAGTTTCTCAGAGCTTTATTTTAAATCCTGAAATAATAACTTTTTAAGATGATTTTGACAATCCCCTTGCTTATTATTATTCTTTTTATTTGAACTTTATCTCATAACAATGAGGTCCTAAAACATCTTATACTGTACTATTACTATGCTATTGTACAGTACTCGAATTCACCTGGATCTTTGCCAGGGGAGAGGGAAACTTCAGAAAACCTACTTTCCGAGTACAGGCATCAAACCTCCTGCTCGACATTAGTTAACCGCAGGGAAAGCACGACCTAGGCCAGGGTTCACCACTTTCGACAGGCGTTGATTGACGTGACAAGTGCCTAACTGACAGAAAGTTTTAATCTAATTTTTTGTCTTCGGTTTTCAAGACTCCTACAAACTATACAAAGGGTTAGGGTCATTACAGTCAGTCAGTAGGCCGAGGACAGTAATGAGTTAGACGAAAATTAAGATCGGGTTAGACAAGGATTTGTTGGGGGCTATTTGACCTAGTCTTCGTGAATGACACTGTCAATCATGTCAGTAAATGACTTACTTCTGGTGAGCCCTGACCTATCGTATCTCATAAACGGATACCTACCCGAGTGCTAGTCGTGCTCGAAATGGCCTAACTATCGCGATTCCTATGAACTGTATTTTTGAATAATAAAAAAAATGCTAATTTCTGTTTCAGGAAAACAATTGTCTCTACTCGCACATAAGATGGGGAGAGGCATTCGTCATTGTCTACAGTGTGACGTGCAAACGAAGCTTTCAGGAGGCGAGAGGACTCCTGAAGCAACTGGCGGATCTCCGCTTGCCATCCTACTTCACCGCCCTTCTACTTGGCAACAAGCGAGATCTCGATCATGCCCGGTAAGTAACTACCCTAGTATTCCCATTCCTATCGTCTGCGGAAGGATCCACTGTCTTGGGTCATGCCACCAGCGAAGTAAGATCAGTTCCTGACGTTCCTTGAACCTAGTTCTTGCTTTGATAATCGGTACTCCTTTAAACCGGTTTCTCTTCCCTTTAATTTACCCTAACGATCAAGATCCTCTCCCTCTATCATATAACCTTCAACCGCAACTCCATCTGAACTTACATCGATTGTTGTTCCTGCTGCTGTTGTTGCTTGTCATTCTTCTTCTTTTTCTTAGTTTTATTGTTGCTTACTCCCAACCTTGTCGTTCCTGCAATCTGCGTTACGTGATATTTGCCAAGGAAGCAGAGATAAGCCCACTCGGCTTTCAAAACATTCAATGTACGCAGGAATAAGCTGATAAAAGACTACTTGGTATAAACCATGCCATGTCCCTGCAGACTAAACTTTTCATAAACAAAAGATTATTCTTTTTATCTTCACCCAGGGCAGATTTATGGCATAAGTTATCAAACCTCCTATTAGCATGTCTAATCCTTCAGAGTCAGCAGCGGACTGGGATTTACCAACCGGCCCGGTAGAAGTCTTGTAGACCGTCCCAAAAAGCGGTTCTACGCAATTTTTAAAACAGATTTGCAGGGATTTCAAAAGAATTCAACAACTTTCAAGGGAATCCTGCGGATTTCCTTGAATTTTACTTATTTTTAGGAATGTCTAAAGCTTTCAGACGTTCTAGGAAATTTGAAAAGATTTTCAATATTTTAAGGCAGTTCAAGGAATTTTACAAGAATTAATGAAGGGATTTGATCTTATTTCGAAGATTTTTCAAAGAATTGAGAAGGATTTCCTAATCTTTCTGAGGATTATAGAATTTTATAGGATTTAAAAGGTTTTAGGTTATTTCCAATGATTCCAAGGGACACTAGAGAATGTCAAAGATTTCAGAGGATTTTATGGGATTTCAAGGGATTTTTAAGGATTTTCAATTGATATACAAAATTCCCAAACATTTAATATTGTTTCTATACATTTTAAAGAATTTCACAAGAATTAAAAGATTTTGTTGGATTTCAAAAGATTTTATAGATTGAAATATTGCAAGGGATAGGGATTGCAAAGAATATTATTAGATTTCATGCAATTAGACAAGTTTTTATAATCTTTTTATGGACTTCAAAGGATTAGAAAGATTTGAAGAGATGTTCAAATATTTCAAGGTACTTCCAAAGATTTTAAAGAATTTTAAATATTAAAATTATAATTTCCTGGATCTTAATGAATTTTATATGACTTTAAATATTTCAAGGGATTTCAAGGAATATCATCAGATTTCATGTATTTGCAAGATTTTCAAGGATTTTAAAGATTTAAGGGTATTTTGAAAGATTCCAAAAAACTTTCTAGAAATTAAAAAATTTTCAAGGAATTTCCAAAGTTTTTAAGGATTTTAAGGTAGTTAACGTGAAAAAATGTGATCCCTGAAAAAATAGTATCTCTCTGATTTGAAGAATAAAAATAATATCATTAACGTCATTTCAAATAAACAGCATTATTCTTAATGAAAAAATTGTAAAATTTACTAAACTGTTTAGTTTAGCAATGCTTTTTGCAACTGATTTTTTTCTTACTATCGCTTCTTAATAATTAAAAAAATGTTGAATTTTAATATGTGATAGCCTTCTTTCGGAAAAAATATACTCTACAACTCTTCTGTTTCCAATTTTGAAAATACATTTCTTATTTCAATCATAAAAAAATTGTCTTGCTTTCTCTAATACATGATAAATTATTAACTATAGTTTATATTTTGATATAAGCCCTATTTTATTGCATTTAGTAATCTCTAGAGGAGTGGCACACTTGTAAGATTATACAAAAATTTCATTTGTTAATAAATGAGAAATGTTTATTTGGCCAAAGTAAAGAAATAGCAGTCAGACCTTATGCCAGGTCATTAAAAAAATTATACATCAAAATTCGTTGAAGATTTAACGGTCGAACGATTTTTGTGGAAAAAAGAGTGCTTTTGGGCACACTGGGCCGCTACAAGAGATCCTCGATGTCTTCTGGTCCATCGGTGATTGCATCAATTCAGTTCCAGGCCCAGTCCCCCCTGTTCAGAATTGCAGTTTCTCTTAGCATAATTTTCCTACTGTGTTGGCCAATCACAACTCTCATATTTCTAATATTGTAAGACGAATTCACCGCTTCATTCTGCAATGAAGGAAATTGAATATTATTGAACTATCATAACATAAGCGAGAGAGGTTGGCCTATTAAAAGTTAAAACGAGTCCACTTTCCACCTTGCTGTAACAGGATCTTCGTGAGCATTTCCTACTGGACGATTTTCAGGTAGGTCCTCGCGTGCTTACCTGGCCACTGATTCTTTATCCCTTGTTCGTGGTCCTGGGTGTGGAAACTATAGAACCAGTGACTTGCATCAGTCCGAAACCGGATCCCAGAGACAGCCACAGAAGCTGGCGACAGAGGGCAATCATCAAAGTAACACACCCGGCAGTGGTCAATCTGAATCCAATCACCTACATAGAAATCTTTCACGCATTGCTACTTGTTTACCGTCCTATTTACAATTACAGGCCTCACTAACCGGTCCCAAACTCCCTATATCTCCTAGTTCCCATTATTTTTATCATAAATCCTAATTATTCAAATTTCTTTTCTTTTTCAATCTTTATTCCTCTGTTCTGCCATTCCTTACAATCTTCCCTTACACCACTTTTGCTGAAGTCCATTATTTTCGACTTTTCTACATTCATTATAAGTTTATTTTCTGTCAGGTATTTCCCAAATATCCTCATCATATTTCTCAGCACCTCTTCCTACCTTACTAACAACTCTTAAATTCTGTCCAAAACTCCTTTGATATTTCTTTTTCCACTCTTACTCTATCCTTAGTTTCTTTATACAAGGCAAATGTCCCAGTAATTATTGTATTTATTTAGATTTTATATATACTATAAAATGCTAAAAATAAATGACTTTTTCATTAAATATTACTTTATCATATTTTTTAACAAAATATTCACATCATAACCTGATTTCACGATTACTAGGACCGTCACGATTACTGGGACATTTACCTTATTTCTCTTACTCTTTCTATTAAACCTTTTGTTATTTTTCTTTTCGCCATCACCTCCCAAAGCTTATTCATAGCTACCGATATGAATAAGCTTCTGGTAATATCCCCTTACCTTCTTCCTCCTTCTTTAATCTCTCCGTTAATACCATTGCAAACACTTTATAAGCCATATTCAAAAGTGTTATACCCCTGTAATTTTCTACCTTTTCTTTTTCTCTCTTTTTATTTATTGGTATTATCAAGCCCTCTTTCTACTCTTCCCTGAATCCTTCTCCTTCCCACTCTCTTTTAATCACCTTTCTTTATTTTTTTGGCTTGCTCGCTACTATAAATCCACCCATCGATTCCTCCCGTTTCCCCTCCCATTAACTTCTTTATTTGCCCTCCTCTCCTCGTCTTTTAGCTCTACCTCCTCCTCATTCTCTCTATTATCTCCCCATGCCAATTTTTTGTTTGTCTTTCATCTGACTCTTGATTCTTTGAAATATTCCCCCCATTCTTGCATTCTCATCTTGTCACTTATTTCTTCCTTTTTCTTCTTCATTTTATTGATAAATTTCCTCGCTTTTTCTTTCTTTTTGATACTATTAATTTCTTCCTCTATTTCTTTTTATTTATTTCTTCTTTTCCTTTGTATAATGCTGTATATTCTTTTCGAGTCCCGCCAAATGTTTGTCCAATTTTTGTCCCCTTCCCTTCCTAACCTTTATCTTTTACCTACCTCATTTAACTCTATACTCAATTTTCTCACCTTTTCCTACCCTTCTATATTTGTAATTACATAATCAATTACTGGTGCTGAATTCTCCTTCTTTGTCTCCTGTTTTGTTACCATTAAGTACATACCAACTCTTTTCTCACACCATCTTCAATAGTCCCTTTTTCATATTCTTGCATTCCGAGCTCCTCTCATTATGAATATCTCTTCCTCTTCTTCTTTTTTGTGATTCTCCAGTTTTTTCTTGCATTTTTCATTCCTTTCCCGTTATAAATTGTCAAAATTCTATACCACTTTCTTTTTATCTTTACTTTTGTTTCCTCTACCCCCTCTTCTCTCTTGTTATTTCCTTTTCAGCGGTGGTTCCTAAAGTTCCCAATTTTCAGATTTTTCCCCTATAGTATCCTATTCTCAGTCAATAGCCAATATTTAAAATTTTTTTCAATAAAATCGAGGAATCTAAAACATGCGCTCTTTCTATGTAATAAATATCTTGGAATCTCTTCTTTAGTATTCCTGAGGACACGTATGATCGTTTTGGATACATGATTGTCTCTTAAAAATAACAAAAATACTTCGGAATAATGTCAGATTGAAAGCTTTTGAATTCGAACAATCTTGAATTGCGAATTTAGGTAATGCAACTAAATAAAGTTGCTTAGTCTAAATTAAAATCGTTTCAAATTGTATAATGTCAAAGTGCAAGCCTCAATGCTTTAACGATTTTAAATTTGAATATCAAAAGACGATTTCAAATTTCAATTGTTTCAAATGCTACAACTTTAAAATGATTATCAATGTTTTTCGTTTGAAATGAAAAGTGTTTAAAATTAAACACGTTTGAAATAAAAAAGTTCAGAATTAAATAATTTCAGTCTTGCAGAAAATAAAACGTTTCATTAATATGTTTTTTTTTTCATTTTACGTGGAAAGATTTACCCACCACATTGAGTATGGTTACCATGTCAACTTTATTGTATCTTATTTTGTTTTGATTCGACAAAATTCAACTTTACCAACTTTAAAATTACGCGCAACAAAAATGGGTGATAAAATGGAGTACATAGGATGTTTGCATTGCACAAGATGCGATAATTAAAACTGTAGAAATTAACATTTAAAATCTTTACGATTTTATGTTTTCAGCATAAAAACCTACGCAGCGATGTCTAAATATATTTTTTAATCTGCCCAAAATAGGTTTAATTTTTTTCATCGAAGAAAAAGAAATTTTCGATTTAAGGTTTTAGAAAATCCCAAACAGGGATTTCGTGAGACATCCTAGTGCTCCTATATTTTTGCAATTATGTACATAGTTTAATATCAAAGCTAAAACCTTGTCCATATATGTTTTACAAATTTAATAACATAACAATATCCGTATGTATAACATCATACTTTCGCAAAATCCACACATTTTCGACACATCTTGCATAATATGAAGAGTTTCAACAAGCAGAAAAAATTGACCCTAATTATTATGGAGGCACAAAAAATAGTTTATTTCCACTTAGTTCGACACACGTTCAAATTAAAGGAGGCAGTTTCACATCCTCTAACATCCACAACTGAAGCAACTTGCAGCATAAATTCTCTTTTCATAAAGGTGTAATTTATCGTTCTGAAATCTACATAAAAGAAAGATTTTCTCCTGAAGAATAAAATCAACCTGCATCAATCTTTCTAGCATTGTGAACTTTCGATATCTAATAAAAAAAAAGGAAGTAAAAAAGAAGTTACAAAACCTGAGAATGCAAGGCGAGCAGAATCTGAGATTAATTTTGACACGTTGCACTTTCTACGTCGGGAGGTAAAAAAGGTACAATACGTTTTTAATTGAAAACTGTAATAAATCTTGCATTGAAATCTTATGACCGCGTTCTTTGGTACTTTTCGATTTCTTCGAGCGTCTTCCGGCCCGGCAGGGCGTCCACAGCTTTCCGTGTACCGTTAAGGAGCCACGGGACCGCCATTAATCACTGTGGACTATCTTTCGTCGCGATAAAACGGTTTGTCCGCAGTTAATTTCACCGATAAGACCTGTATACATCGTGCTATACGAAGCGCAGGCCGCGATAGATACTGGCGATGTTGACCTGTCTTGGCGACATAGAACACCTCGTGGCAATTCGTTCCTCCACTTCGTGATGCCAATTTTCCCTCTCCAAGATCTTTCTCCATTTTCCCAAGACCCAATTTCTTTTTTGGGTCTACAAATTAATTCGGTGCCTTTATTTTGATGTCTTTAGGGTGACGATAATTGATTTTCGAAAAGTAGGACAAAAAGCTTTGAAAAGTGAGGACATAGTAGGACAAAAATCTATTTTAAAAAGAGCACAAGGTAGGCCAGAAAAGGTTTGAAAAAAAAGTATATGTACAATTTGAAATCCGGCCAATATTATTTAAAAATATTGGCCATCGATGTTCACTACATCGACATATAGTATGGACCGCTAGTAGTTCAAAAAAATGTCCAAAAGTTGATTAAGAAATAAAAATTTATCATTTGAAAAATCCGGACAAGGTAAAAAATCCTGTAGGACAACTCACACGTCTAGCTCTAAAATGAGGACATGTCCGGGGAAATGCGGACGTATGGTCACCCTAGATGTCTTGTAACTCTTAGTCAAACTTAAAATTTTTCCCGTCCTAACGTAGTTTTAAAAAGCGAACCTTAAACTTTAAACTCAATATAATAGGTGGTGGTCCTGCGGACTTAAACTCAAAAATCATTATTGAAGACAATGGCTTCCGACAAAGAGCATTTGAGACACTGCATACTTTTGGTATGCCAATTGAAAAATCATCACTGTGAAATTTCTGAAATCACCAGCTGCATTTTTTTTCGATTGGAATGCAAAGAAAATGCAGTATCTCAAATGTTCTTTGTCGCACGCCATTTTAATTATTAATAATTTTGTTAGGTTAAGTTTGCAGGGCCACCACATATGATATTATGTTTTAAAGCTTAAGTTTCACCCTTTACAAGTACCTTAAAGCGGGAAAAATTCAAGTTTGAACAAGAGTTACAAGACATCAAAGTAAAGGCACCGAATTAATTTGTAAACCAATAGAAATTTACTGCTTGAAGAAAGTCCACGAATTAGCAATCCTAATTATG
>CAKNWW010288582.1:0-14258 GCA_932074435.1 Andricus kollari | reverse complement strand
CTCAGTTGCCGTGTGAAGTTACACCATTGATATTCACAACCTCCTGCAAATTTAAAATTACTCTTTTGCGCACACACCCTCATCAGTGACGCATGGACTTCCGTCCAGCTAACGCATGCTTCCGATTGTTTAACCTCTGATTGTTAATTACTCATTATTTATTAACTTTAGAACAAATTTTTATTATTATTTTCCACTCCATTTTTTATGCGGAATTCAAAAATATAAAAATGTACCTTGAGTACTGGGACACCCTGTTTATAAGAGCGTCAAAAATTAAAATGCAAGCCAGTTCTCAAGCAACACGCAAGGCGCTAACAACTCAGAACGTGCTCGTTCCGACAAAGCTTGGTCTCAAGATCAAACCTCGTGGAAAAATAAACTGAAGTGTCCATTTAAGATATTTATCATCTCATTCTGTTGCAACAAAATGGAAGAAATATAAAACATTCAAGCACCAGGAAGCCTTGATGAGTCCATAGCTCACTATGAGATTCACGCACATCAACCTTATACCCCATCATCATTCAACAACAGTGATGAATTTCGAATTGCTGTCCAGCATCAAGATTTGTGTATACTAGTGAGCAATGCCATTTGCTATCTATTTGATGAAGTTCGCTGTGAACTCAGTGTTGTTGAGATTGATCGTTGTAAGAATGTCGGTCTCACTAGCACCATAAAAAAATACGTCTCACGTATCCCTGGACAAATTAATTTTATGGAGAATGCCGGATGGCTCGACATCCCGGAAGAAACGAAACGTCTTACCAATGATGAGGGGTACTTTGATGTCACTATTCCACTCGCTAAGATCCTAGAATTTGCTGCAGAATATCGAAAATGGCATTGTTTTCGCTCATGGAAATTGTATAAATACCCCCTGCTTGCCACCACCTCAAGACATATATGGACTGTGAAAATATCAACTCAGTTAGAAAACCCACGACATATTATACTGCGTTTTCAGACAATATAACCAAAGTCAAGGTATTCCTCAATTCACAGTACTATCCGTACGGTAATTTGAATGTGGACTTTGGCCATAATCAGTTGTCATTGATTGCTCAACACAAAATGAGTTTCTCAAACAAGCCTCCGTGAAGATTAAAGATATAAAAGAGAGATGATGTCAGCAACAAGGTTCAGCTTTCATCGATATGGAGCTCATCGTGGACGTACAAGGAGTCAAGAAGCCCATCATCCAATTCGCCTTAAAGGACTTGCCTATAATTCCCCTTCAGGAAGACGCTCAACCTGTGGTTTACCTCTTTGAACCTCCCGGGACCTATCTGGGATTTAACCGTGGAAAAACGAACCAATTACTACTGTTTGGGTTAATTCGGGTCTATCCGGTACCTGTTCGGCACACGGAAACAACAATTTATTTCCTCAAAGTTCAAATGAAGCGTCTGTCCGGGTCTATCCGGGAACTATCTGGCAGTTTACTGTTGAAAAAGGAAACAAATCCTACTCTAATCGGTTACCCGGGTTTATCCGGGACATATTCGGGGCACAAAAACATATATTCACGGAATATATAGACTGATATTTATTACATCTGATAACACATAAAGTGTATGTCCGGGTCTACCCGTGACCTATCTGGGAGTTTGCTCTAGAATGAAGAAACCAGTCCTACACTATACGTTCATCCGGGTCTATATGGGACATATTCGGGACACGAACACGGATATTCATTTCGTCTGAGATCAAATGAAGCATCTATCCGGGTGTATTCGGGACCAATCTGGGAGTTTTCCATTTAAAAAAGAAACAGGTCCTACACTTTACGTTTTTCCGGGACTATCTGTGACCTATTCGGGACACGAAAATTGATATTCATTTCCTCTAAGAGCAAATGAAGCCTCTATCCGGATGTATCCGAGACCTATCTGGGAGTTTACTGTTGAAAGGAGAAACAAGTCCTGCAATTTACGTTTATCCGGGTCTATCTGGGACCTATTCGGGACACGAAATCAGATGTTCATTTCGTCTGAGATCAAATAAAGCATCTATCCGGGTGTATTCGGGACCAATCTGGGAGTTTTCCGTTTAAAAAAGAAACAGGTCCTACACTTTACGTTTGTCCGTGACTATCTGTGACCTATTCGGGACACGAAAATTGATATTCATTTCCTCTAAGATCAAATTAAGCCTCTATCCGGATGTATCCGAGATCTATCTGGGAGTTTACTGTTGAAAAGAGAAACAAGTCCTGCAATTTACGCTTAATCGGGTCTATCTGGGACCTATGCAGGACACGAAATCAGATATTTATATACTCTAAGATCAAATTAAGCCTCTTTCCGGATGTATCCAAGACCTAGTTGGGTGTTTGCCGTTGGAAAAAATAACAAGTCCTATAGTTTATGTTTATCCGGGTCTATCTGAGACCTATCTGGGAGTTGACCGTAGAAAAAAATAAACAACTCCTACATTTTATGTTTATCAGGGTCCATCCGGGACTTACTTGGGACACGCAAACAAAAATTCATATCTTCTCAGTTCAGAAGAAGCGTCTATCCGAGTGTATCTGGGACCTATCTGGGAGCTTACTGTTAAAAAAAGATACAAGGCCTACACTTTACGTTTATCCAAGTCTATCTGGGACATATTCGGGACACGAAAACAGACATTCATTTCCCCTAAGATCAAGTTAGGCCTCTATCCGGATGTATCCGCGACCTATTTGGGAGTTTGCCGTTGGAAAAAGTAACAAGTCCTACATTTTATGTTTATAAGGGTCTTTCCGGGCCTTATTTGGTACACGAAAACAAAAGTTCATTTCCTCTAAGTTCAAATGAAGCGTCTGGCCGGGTGTACCCGGGACCTATCTCAGGGTTTACTGTTAAAAAAAGAAACAAATCCTACGCTTTACGTTTATCCGGATCTATGTGGGAGCTGTTCGAGTCACGAAAACAGACATTGATTTCCTCTAAGATCAAATTAAGCCTCTATCCGGATGTACCCGGGACCTATTTGGGACGAGTTTGCCGTTGGAAAAAGAAACAAGTTCTATCCGGGACCTGCCTGGGTGTTTACCGTAGAAAAAAGAAACAAGTCGTACATTTTATGTTTATCAGCGTCTATCCAGGACTTATTTGGGACACGAAAACATAAGCACATTTCCTCTGAGTTCAGAAGCAGCGTCTAGCCGGGTCCATCCAGGAGCTATCTGAGAGCTTACCGTTGAAAAAGAAGCAAGTTCTACAGTGTATGTTTATCCGGGTATATCCGGGACCTATCTGGGAGTTTACCGTAGAAAACAGAATCAATACCTACATTTTATGTTTATCATGGTCTATCCGGGACTTATTTGGGATACGAAAACAAAATTTAGTTTCCTCTAAGTTCAGAAGAAGCGTCTATACGGGTCTATCCGGTAACTATCTGTGAGTTTACTGTTGCAAATGAAACTGGTCCTACAGTTTACGTTTATCCGGGTCTATCTCATACCTATTCGGGACACGAGAACAGATACTCATTTCCTGTAAAATCAAATGAAGCGTTTATCCGGGTGTATACGGGGCCTATCGGTAAATTTACCGATGGAAAAAGAAACAAGTCCTACAGCTTATGTTTATCCGGTTCTATCTGGGGCTTATTTGGGACACGAAAACCAAAAATTCATATCTTCTAAGTTCAGAAGAAGCATCTATCCGGGTCTATCCGGGACCTATTCGGCACACGAAATCAGATATTCATATACTCTAAGATCAAATTAAGCCTCTTTCCGGATGTATCCAAGACCTATTTGGGTGTTTGCCGTTCGAAAAAATAACAAGTTCTACAGTTTATGTTTATCCGGGTCTATCTGAGACCTATCTGGGGGTTGACCGTACAAAAAAATAAACAACTCCTACATTTTATGTTTATCAGGGTCCATCCGTTACTTATTTGGGACACGAAAACAAAAATTCATATCTTCTAAGTTCAGAAAAAGCGTCTATCCGAGTGTATCTGGGACCTATCTGGGAGCTTACTGTTGAAAAAAGATACAAGGCCTACACTCTACGTTTATCCAAGTCTATCTGGGACATGTTCGGGACACGAAAACAGATATTCAATTCCCCTAAGATCAAGTTAGGCCTGTATCCGGATGTATCCGTGACCTATTTGGGAGTTTGCCGTTGGAAAAAGTAACAAGTCCTACATTTTATGTTTATAAGGGTCTATCCGGGCCTTATTTAGTACACGAAAACAAAAGTTCATTTCCTCTAAGTACAAATGAAGCGTCTGTCCGGGTCTACCCGGGACCTATCTCAGAGTTTACTGTTAAAAAAAGAAACAAAGCCTACGCTTTACGTTTATCTGGGTCTATCTGGCACATATTCGGGACACGAAAACAGATATTTATTTCCTCTAAAATCAAATTAAGCCTCTGTCCGAATATATCCGGGACCTATATGGGAGTTTACTGTTGGAAAAAGAAACAAGTCCTACAGTTTACGTTTATCCGGGTCTATCCTTGACCTATTTGCGATACGAAAACAAAAATTCATTTCCTCGATGTTTAAATGAATCGTCTATCCGGGCGTATCCGTGATCTGACCCGTTGTATTTTCACCAACAAATTATAAAGTCCCGCAATGTACGCATGGATGTACACGATTAGGTTTCCTATGAATTCAAAAAGGTCGTCCGTTCGGGTCTATCCGAGATCAATCTGGGAGAATTTGCATCGATAAAGAGACCAAGTCCCGCAGTATACGCTTAGCCGGGTCTATCCGGGAAATGTAATCAGAATTTGATTTCATGTGAAACCAAAAAGGTTGTATGTCCGAGTCTATACGGAACTAATCTGTTAGTATTTGCATTGATCATGAGACCAAGTCTGATAATGTATGTTTCATCAGTCTATCGAAGACCTATCCAGGACGTGGAACCAGAAATTTCAGCTGAAATGTCAAAAAGTTCAAATTTTGTCGCTCTATACATCATTCGTATGAAAATATAACTTTTTTTAAAAACTTATTTACATTTATATATAAATTAATCACTACGCTTTTAATGTAGGTGTAAAGTCGTATCTATATGGATTAATTGCTCATTACCAGGAGAACATTCTGCACAAGAATGAATCGAGTTCTCATCAGGACTTAAGGGCATGTGATACATTTTAAAATACGAATTACCGATCGTCCCATGTTAATTTTTTCCGCCAATTTAAAAGGAGGGAAATATCGGGCTAATTTTTTTCAATGATATGTAATATTATGGGGTTGCTCTGTCTGGTCAATTCAAGTTGCTATATTGTTGCTAAATGTATATTTTTAATATTTGTAATGTTCACCTTGAAGCTCTTGTATTTCAAATTATTTAAATGTGGTAGCTGATCACATGGTATTTTCTTTTGCTAATTACAAGTGACTGGTGCATTTTCACGTGACCAAAAAAGAAGAAATTAGCAATGCAGTATGTAGAGTTTATATAAAAATTGGCAAAATATTATTTCTGATTGAAATGCAATAATTAAAACGTAGTGCAAGAGCGAGCTGATGGATAGCAGAAGTGTTTGTCTCCTAGCGCAAAAAGCATTTTGAAAATGATGACAGAGCCACGTTGCACTTGCGGTTGTAGCAGAATCTTAGTGGTCAGTCTCTGAAATAATTTTTCCTTACCTCACTTTAAATTCATTCTGTGTTGTGTTCAGTCTTCTCGGACTTCTAACTTCTTTATGACAGAGATGGAAGGGAAAGTGAAATCCGAAACTTCGGATGAAAGATTTTGGAGTGATTTGAATAAGGCTTTAAATAATGTGCCTTGTTGTACGCCTGGCCCATGTAATGTACTCAAATCTGTAAAAATTGATCAGGAATTGATGGAAAGAATCGTCGATCTTTTTTTCTGAAACGGTATATTATCTTTATCTGTATTATAAGAAGAATGTTTGAAAGTCCACCTGTTGATTCGTTTCCTGTTCTTCAGCCCACGAAACTGACATCCTGATTATAATCATCAATCATTGTCAGGGTGTCTAGCGTCCTGGAAATCCTTGAAAAGCTGAAAAATTCCTTGAATTTTGCTCATGGTACTTTCCATAAGCTTCCGTCCACCCCTGATAGAATTTAAATTGAAGCACACTATTTAAAAAACAGGATTGTTACAAAATACCAAATTCCCTAACTTTACCCGACTTTTCCCTGACAGCAATTTTTCACTTTCTATGACCACTAGCAAATTTTCTTTTATATTAAATTTTCAGTTACAAAATAAATTTAATAAAAAATGTTCAACAAAATAGTTAATATTTTGACCAAATAAATGAATTTTCAAATATAATGATGAATTATGAAATAAAAATGAATTTTGAACGAAATAGTTGGATTTTCGACCAAAATGATAAATTTTCATCCAATAAAATTAACTTTCTACCACAAAAGATGAATTTTCAACAAAAATAAGGAATATCTACCAAAAAATGCATGTTTAAACAATAAAATTAATTTTCTACCAAAAAGGACGAATTTTCCACAAAATACGTGAATTTTCTACTAAAAAAGATAAATTTTCAACCAAAAATAGAATATTTATATTCTAAGACAAAAAAATTAATGTTTAACCACAAAAAATGTATTTCCAACAAAACAGTAACCTTTTTAACCAAAGAGATGCATTTTCAACTATGACCATGAATCTTCAATTTAAAAAATGAATTTTGAACCAAATATGTGAATTTTCGACCAAAAAGACAAGTTTGCATCCAATACAATTAACTTTCTATAAAAAATATGAATTTTGAACTAAAATTAGGAATATTTGACCAACAGAATGCATTTTTAAGCAAGAAGATCAATTTTCTACCAAAAAGACGATTTTTCAACAAAATAAATGAATTTTCTACTAAAAGGTAAATTTCCAACCAAAAATAAAATATTTATATTTACGGTCAAAAAAATTCAATTTTAACCATACAAAACGGATTTTCAACAAAATAGTTAATTTAGAGATCAAAGAAATTAATTTTCAACCAAAAAGATGAATTTCCCACCAAAAAGATTAATTTTCTACTACAAAAGACGAATTTTTAACAAAATGCATGAATTTTCAACCAAATAGTCGAATTTTCGTTAATGAAGATTCATTTTCTACCAAAAAAGACGAATTCTCAACAAAAGACATTAATTTTCAACGAAAAAATTTAACTTTTAACGCTTAGTTTGAATTCAAGGAATTCAAACGAATTCTAGGAATTCAAAAGAATTAAAATGATTCAAAAGAATTCGAATAATTCAAAAGAATTCAAGAAATTCAAAAGAGTTCAAGGAGGTCAAAAGAATTCTAGGAATTCAAAAGAATTCAAGAAATTCAAAAAATGTATAAGAATTCTTATTGCTCTTATTGTAATTTTAAGTAAGGTATGTGTCCCAGTAATCGTGAAGGTCCCAATAGCGGTGTAGGTCTCAATAATTGTGTAAATGTATTGTTAAAAAATCTGATGAAAGTAACATTACATACGTAATGTTACACATGTTTTTATTTTGTTTATGGCTTTGTATCCTCTTGGCCTCGAGCCGATTTTATTCTTGTTTTCATTTAAACAAAGGAAAAACGTGTGGCGCAACATGTGCACGACCTCTTATTAAATTTTGTAATGCAAAGAATTTAAAAGAATTCAAAGCATTCAAAGGAATTCGAAGAATTCAAAAGAATTCAAGTCATTTAAACGAATTCTAGGAATTTAAAAGAATTCGAATAACTCTAAAGAATTCGAAGAACTCAAAAGAATTCAAGAAATTCAAAAGTACTCAAGAAATCCAAAATAATTCAAGAAGTTCAAAAGAATTCTAGGAAATCAGAAGAATTCAAGAAAGTCAAAGAAGTTATAAGTATTCCTATTGTTCTTATTGTAATTTTAAGTAAGGTAAGTGTCCCAGTAATCGTGAAGGTCCCAATAGTGGTGTAGGTCCCAATAATTGTGTAACTTGGTTAATGTATTGTTAAAAAATCTGATGAAAGAAACATTTAGAAGAAAAATATCACATTTATTTTTAGCATTTTATAGTATTAAATGAAATTTCAATTAATTCAAAGTGAACACAAAAGAAGAACATTGGCGTCACCATTACTGGCACTAAATCACGATTACTCGGGTGCTTAGTCAAATACTTAATTTTTTAATGCAAATAATTCAAAGCATTTAAAAGAATTCAGAAGAATTCAAAGAATACAAAAGTATTTAAACTTAAGTAATACTTAATTTTTGAATTCGAAGAAATAAAAAAAAAATTTGTCATTCAAAAGTTTCCAAATAATTTAAAATGATTCAAAAGAATTCCTAGAATTCAAAAGTATTCATGGAATTCAAAAGTCTTCAAAGAATCCAAAAGTATTCAAATAATTGAAATTAATTTTTAATTTTAGGCCGTTTGTTTTAATCTAAGAATGGAAACAAAAAATTTTAAAACTCAAAAGAATTCCAAAAATTAAAAAGAATTCAAAAGAATTTAAAGCATTCATCAAAGAGTTCATTAGAATTCCAAAGAATTTGAAGAATTCAAAAGATGTCACAATAATTCACAGAATTCTAAAGAATTCGAAGAATTAAAAAAATTCAAAGGATTTCAGAAAAATTGAAAAGAATTCCAAAAATTCCAAAAATGCAGAACCTCAGGTTTTGTAAATTAGAAGGTGGCAACGCATGTCTGGGAATATTTTTATATTCTAACATGTAGTCACATTACAAAATTCTAGCGTCTTTACCGACTCAGTTTGTGCAAAACCGGCAGGTCGCGTCTCCCGGAAAATTCAAATAATGAACCTGAGGTTTTGTAAATTAGAAGGTGGCAGCATATGTCTGGGAATATTTTTATATTCTGACATGTAGTCACATTACAAAATTCTAGCGTCGTTACCGACTCAGTTTGTGCGAAACCGTCAGGGCGCTTCTCCCGACAACCGCGACGTGGCGCCCGCACCTTTTTCTCAAGTGGCTTTCTCCCACCAGCAGTGTGACCCCGATGCTGTTTCGAAGTCAAAAATCGAACGAACCTCTCTTTCTACCTCCACCCGTTAGAAAAAGAGGTCCGTTCGATTTTCGACACGGTATCGGAGTCCCACTGCAGCCGCCATATTTAAATCATTTGTAATACAAGAGCTTCGAGGTGAGCATTGCAAATATTCAAAATATATAAATTCAGCTATAATATAGCAACTTTAATTGACCAGACAGACCTGTCCCATAATATTACCTGTCATTTAAAAAAGAAATTAGCACGATATTTCAATTTCCCTCTTTTTAAATTGGCGGAAAAAAATAACATGGGATGGTCGGTAAGACGTGACGTCATAATGTACTACATGCCCTTGAAATGGACCAAAATGTGCTGTTGGTACCTCGCATATGGTACAATGTTCACTAGATTGACCCAAAAAACGTTTTTCGAGCTAGAGGGCTTGAGACACCTCCTCAAAAGTGCCGCAGGGCACTTGAAATCCCAATATTTAACATGGGAAAATTTGTGATTTTCGAAAAATTGAATTGATACTTAAGCGTTTTATCGAAACTTGCCAAATTTTTTAGGGATTGAAGAGGAGTGTCTACGAAATAAAACCGTATCATGAAATTGCCTTCACCCTGCACAAACGCAACATCCCAAGTATGTCCCAAAAATCAAAATACAACATTTTTACGTATTATTCTTCATTGTCAGCATTTTCTGCCGTATTTTTAATACAAATAAATACAAATAAATACATTTTTTCCAAAAGGGATGAAATATAATCGTATTTTCTGAATTAAACATAATATTGAATGATTTTGAGGAGTGGTGAGTTCTGCTAAAAACTTTATGCCATTGTTTAAACAATTAATTATTGTTTAATTTAACATTTCTTTCAAGTTAAGTACGTATAGTTTACATTCTTTGTGACATTCTTTATATACTAGCATATGCGTTCCAGTTTATATATATATTTTTTAAGATTTTGCAAAAAATCTGCCTAAGAAAATAAAAATTGTCTGATAAAATAGGTTAATCGTTAGAAAAAAAGTATCAAAGTTATGTAAGCATTCAACAACAAGTATCATAGGATACCAAATTGAGAAAAAAGTGGGCATCTATGGCTCGATTTGAAGAAATTTTAAAAATAAACAATAATTTTTTGTTTAAATATTCACATGTTTTTTTTTCAATTTACTACTCCTAAAAATTGAACAAGTATTATCACCATTTTAATAATTAAAAATTGTATAAAAAGTCATGGGGGATATTCGAATTGTCCATTACTAATTATTTTCATTGAAAAAGAAGGCAGAAAATGCTGAAAATAAACAATAATACGTAAAAATGAAGTTTATTTTTTATTTTCGGGTCATATTTGGGGCGTTATGGGTGAGGTGAGGTTGGGTTTTAATTGAAAGCTATTGGTATGGTTTTATTTCCTAGAAACTCCTCTTCAATTACTAAAAAAGTTTTTCAACTTTCGATCAAACCCTGAAGTATCAGTTAAATTTTTCGTTAATCCAAAACATTCCCATGTTAAATATATGAGATTTTTAAGTACCTAGTGGCACGTTTTAATGTTAGAATTTCAAAAAAAAAAAAAAAAACCCACCTTCCCTCCCCCCCACGCAAAACCTGGCCTGGGGGGGGGGGGTCTTGCCCACTAGAGCAGAACAATTTTTTGCAATGTTTGTTTTGGATCACCCTAATGTTCACATTCAACTTTGAAAATAGAATATTTCAGGTTCAAGTTATTTTTATCTGGAAGTATTTTTTTAACTTGAATTTTCAAATAAATTACATATAGTAACTGCCTTTTTTACTTTCCTTTAAATTTTGGAGCTTCACAATTTGATCAAAAGTCACAATTTAATTTAATAATTTAATTGAACATTTAAATATTAGAATTTAAATTTACAAACTTTAAATTCAAATATTCAAATTAGGCCTTTTCAAAATCCACCTATTCATTAAATGTGTAAATAAAAAAAATCTATTCCTCTGTTAGCCGTAGCGAAACAGCTTGGCTGAGATTTTTTCGACAAGATTCAAGCGATTTGATGGCTCAATTGGCTAGAGCGCGCGGCAGACATTTAGATTAGGACTCAGGTTGAAGTAGCGTCAGGCAAATGTGACCGAGTGCGTAGCGCGAGGTGAATACATTATCGAGGTGCGCGCCCTAGGCGAAGACGGCCGCGCACGAAGCATGCGACGAGAATGTGCCCGCAAAGCGGACAGATTTTTTTATTTGGAAACATAAATCTAATAAGGGAATAATTAAAAATATTTTGAAGCAAAAACTTAGAATATGATGTAATTTCCAATTTATAAAAGTTCAAAAATATATATACAGGGTGTCCCAGTACTCAAAAAACATTTTTGTATTTTTGGATTCTGACAAAAAAATTGTGATTTGATTTCGGAAAAATTCTTTTGAATTCAGTGGAATACTCTTGAATTCAGTAGCATTCTTTTCAGTTCGGCAGAACCCTTCAATTCAGCAGAATTTTTTAACGTTCGGCAGAATTCTCTTGATTTGAGCAGAGTTCTCTTGAATGTAGTAGAATTCTCCTGAATTCAGTAGAATTTTCTTGAAATCAGCAGAATTCTTTGGACTTCCGCATAAATATTTCGTCAATTCAGTAACTCTAGAGAATCCTACTACATTCAAAAGAATTCTGCCCAAACTTAAGAGAATTCTATTGAATTGAAAATAATTCGGAAGAATTGAAAAGAATTCTACAGATTTCAAAATAATTATGCAGATTTTAAGAGAATGCATAAATAAAGAGAATTCTACTGTATTCACGAGATATTTATACTTGATAATATCACTAAATTCATGAGAATTCTGCCAAACCTAGGAGAATTCTACTGTAAATTCAGTAAAATTTCTTGAATTGTGTATAATTCTATTAAATTACGCAGAATTCTCTTGCATTTAGTAGAAGTCTCTTGAAATATGTACAATTTTCTTAAACTTTGTTTATTTCTCCTAAATTCAGTAGAATTCTCCTAGGTTTGGCAGAATTCTCATGAATTTAGTGAAATTATCCTGTTTTCTTTCGATTTCAGCAGCATATTCTTGAAATCAAAAGCGATTTCACGGGATTAAAAACGGATTTCATATGATTTCAGTTTGTTTAATACCGTAAATACCAAACTCTCCGCATAGTTTACTTTAACCTTAATGTTAATACTATGATTTCAATAGAGTATGCACTGCCGCGAACGATGTCGAGGAACGACGACGGTATATCTAACGATTGCTTTAGACTCGCATTGAGCCTTCTTACACCGTACGCTAGTTGCAGGCTTAAACTGCTTAAGTGGGGATAAGCGTAGCTGAGGTCTAACTCTGGAGCATGGGAGGGAGTAGAGAGCAAGCGCCCAGTCTCTCTCCCTCTCATGCGCCAAGATTACGTCTCACTTACACTTATCCCCACTCTGCCCCCACTTAAGCAGTTTAAGCCTGCGAATAGCGTACGGTGTAATGAGGCTCATTGACTCGCTCCGACTCACTCCTTATTTTCACTGACTCCACTGATTCCTCGCACCAACTTACGTTATTTTCCATATTCAGGGCGTTAGTTGCTCTAACTTGCTATCTCAGACATCTTTCTCGATGAGAAGGCGAATTAAATTTGTTATTATTTTTAATAAGTTTTAATTAAGGAAAATATATATTTTTAAAGCAGTGTGAGTAAGTTGAAAGCATTTTACTATTATAATTTCGAGAATAAAAAGCCTTTTTTGATAATCACTAAATCTTTAAAAAAAGCAGTTTATTTCTTAACTGATTGGCTATTAAATATACATAGGTGATTGCCAAAAAGTTGACCACTGTAAGTCCTAGTCATTCCCCACTTTTTCTTTGAGTAATAAATTTTTTAGAAAATTATCTCAGTTAAGTATTTATATCAAAGCACAATTTAGCAAAGTTTCCAAATTTTACAGGATTTCATTTAGAAATTATTGAATTAAATTGTAAAGCATCGTTGATAAAGCGATTTTTAACTATATCAAAATCTTCATAAGTAGAACATTGTTAATTTTATACTTACGAAGATTTTAGAATAGTTAAAAAAAGATTTAACAATGGTGTTTTAAAATTACAGTTAATAATGATCACTATTTCTGCATAATATTTTATATTAAAAAGTTTTCAATAAAGCTCCACATTAATTTATCATACTATAAAATGAGAGGATGTTTTGAAATGTTAAAGTCAAAATCAAATATATCGTGAAAATAGTAATTTTTCCATATTTTTATTTGTTCTGCATAAATTTCTGAAAGGTTGTTAAAATTTCTTGGTTTTATCATAGTAGCATGTCCTGATACGCAATGTGTATAATTCGTATTCATAAAAATATATTCATTGATCTCCTAGTTTCATATTTTCATACTCTCTTGGATTACACTAACTTAAATTATATATTTTAGGTAGTTTTAAAATTTTGTTGTTTTTGAAAACCGCCTTGTCTACAATGTTAAACTTTTTGGCAATCACTCATCTAAGTGCTTTCCTGTAAGTTAATATCGAATATCACAAATATAAGAGTAACTTTACTTAAATATTTTGTAAAACTTATATAACTTGTAAACCTTATAAAATTAATAATCAATATTAAAAAAATATTTATTTTAGTCCATGTGGACAAAAAACATTAACATCATATTTTTTACTTTTACATTTTAATATTTAATTTAATATTTTATTTATTTAAAAATTAGGTTTACTTACATATAGTACTGCTGAAACGAAAATATTGATTGTCCTAAATTTATCCTACTTGAAACTCAAGATTATGGTCTTCAATATTACGCAATTTTTTTATAAGATTCTTACACTTTTTTTAGGTGCACATAATGCAAGAAGAACGAAAATATAACGCCCGACGCTATCTGACGTTATTTTCACTAAGCTTGCCTTGAATCTCCCTTATTCTCTTAGATTCGCCCTTAAGGGGCCTTGCCCACATTATAAAATTGTAAGGCAGTTTCCGGCCGCACGGTTGAATATTTTTGTCTGATTTTTCGCATACCTCATCTACGTATGGGTCTCTTTTGCTGCTAAGTCTCGCTTTTTTGAAACAATGTTTATATTTGAAGTTATAAACAAAAAGAAAAGAACAATAGAAAAAAAATGCAGTGCTTCTCGGTACTAGCTGAGTCTATATTTTCGAGATCTAGCCCGTGGACCCTCTTGAAATTTAGGAGGCAGGCTTCCCGGAGCGCGAGTGGAGACTCGGGAGCGTGTCGAATTACCCGAAACGGATGACCCTTCCATTGTTATGAGATGCAGGC
>CAKNWW010288551.1:0-12191 GCA_932074435.1 Andricus kollari | reverse complement strand
TGTCGCTATATGTGATCACACGCGCCCATGGGAGTCGACCCTGCCTGTTTAAATGTTTAAAAAAATCCTAGACAGCAACCCAATTCACGGTAAACAGTTTTCGTTGCGAATTTGTTTCCAAAGGTCACTGTTGTGAACGAGAAAAGTGTTCACCGTGAATTGAGTTGCTGTCGAGGATTTTTTTTTAAATTGTAGTACTACTGCCTAATTTTGAAAGACGCAACGTGATTGGCCAACTTTGACCTTCTTTATCTCAAAAAATAATGAGTATTCGACATTTTTGAGCTCTAAAATATGATTTTAGTTTTTCACCAGTATTCGAGCTATGTGGTCTGTATGCGCGAACTTTGGGACACCCTGTATACAGCGATCCTGCGACCCAGTCTAACTTATGCGGCGGTGGACTGGTGGATAAGGGTCGAACTATCCACTGTGAAGTCTCGAATGAAAAGAATCAGAGGACTGGTTCTAAGAGGCGTCACTGGTGCCTCTAAGTCGACATCTACGCAGCTGTGGCTGCGAAGGCTGCCGGGAGATTAAATATCCACGAGAGGAATGTTCTAACGGCGAGGCACACCTGCCCAGTGATGGAGATAACTGGTTTACAGATGGCTTCAGGAAAAAGTAGAGAGCAGGAGCCGATGTGTATAGTAGAAGAAGTGAAATGGGCTTCACAATCCCGATGGGGTCCTACGCCGGTCCTACAATCTGAGATTATGGCAGTGCTCCAGTGCGCCTACAAGGTTCAGCCGTACGGCAAAAAAAGAAACATCCGTATCTGCTCAGACAGCAGGGCTGCTATAA
This sequence comes from Andricus kollari, assembly GCA_932074435.1. Classification (NCBI taxonomy): domain Eukaryota; kingdom Metazoa; phylum Arthropoda; class Insecta; order Hymenoptera; family Cynipidae; genus Andricus; species Andricus kollari. The sequence continues at coordinate 11,387 of CAKNWW010288551.1, read as the reverse complement.
TGCCCCTGAATGGAACAACGACTACGTCGCTACTAGTATGGGAATGATTTGAAGCACTGAACAATCTAGCGACGGAAAACCAAATGACAGGCTAACAAAACTAGCAGCAAGAGAAAACTTCACAATAGTCCTGAAACAGTTTTAGGTATTTCCAGTGGGTCACTCACTGACGAAATCAACAGTTGACTGACCGAGGAACAATAGAAGGAGTGGAGGATGGCCACTGACTCCAGACAGGCCAAACCACTCATGAGTTTAAATTCGAACCCTAACCGAGCGAAGAAAATACTCGAGCTCGGGAGGAACGAAGTGAAGTTGCTAACAAATGTTTATAGCACACGAAATCTCAGCATTCACAGACACAAAATAGGGCTCGCATATAGCCCCCTTTGTCGTCTGTGCGAAAGGAGGATGAAACAGCTATTCGTATCCTTTGTCACTGTCCTGCAAATTCGGGGAAACGTCTGGCAGTCACGCGCGTAGCCTCGCCGTATGGAGAGGGCTTTGGGGTCACGCTTAGGCCCACAAGGGGACACAACAAGATGACATAAGCGTCAGGGTTGGTAAGAAATATGGATGCTTATAAATGGGCTCTCCACTATGACTATTTGATCCCTATAGGGCTCACCACGATGAATGTTTGGATCCCTATAAACGGGCTCTCCAGTATGAATGTTGGATCCCTATAAGCGGACTCTCCAGGATAAATGTTGGAACCTTACAAATGGGCTTTCCGGGATTAATGCTGGATTCCTATAGGGCTCTTCAGTACGATTATCAGACCCCTATAGACGGGCTCTCCAGTGTGTATACTCGCGAATTATGATGAATGCGCAAGCAGAATATAGAGTTCCGAAACAACGACTGACACCAACGAATCTACTAATCACTTGCAGCGTTTCGCGACCATTTTCAGTAGCGGAGTACTAGGTCATGAGTACCTGTGGGTGGAAAGTGGGCCAACATAATAATAATAATAATAATAATAATAACCCTACCAAAGGTGTTCTCGCCTTGGCGTCAGGGTAGGGCTTGAGCATTCCTCTCATGAATTTGACGGCCATATTGGCTATAGCATTGTTAATGTCAGTGTTTCCCATACCAAACAGGCAGAAAACGAAAAAGGACTAAACAGGAGCACCAAAAACCCATAATTCCATGGAGAATCTTTGAAATATATATCGTCGTTGGTCGCTTTGCGAGGATCGCCAGGGCGTTCCTGGTGTCACCGCTGGGGGTGGCAGCATTTAAGCCGGTGGTGGTGAGGTACGTGATAGACAGGTAGATCTCACCGAGATACCCGAAGGGACTACTACCAGCCAGAGAAGGGGAAAGAAGTGGTAATCAGCAGAACATCAGCTGCGCCTGCGGAAGATCTTTCGGTGGGGAGCCCCCAGCTGGCCACTTCCACAGGAATGCCACGCCTGCACATCAATTTTCAAACCCATCATGATGAGTACTTGATGCGCTGCCAATTTAAATACGAGATGGGAGCGACCACAACTTCTTCTGGCGGGATGGCCTTTCGCCAGAATTTGTAGGGCAGGCCAAAAAGAGGATAAAGTGGACGCCGAAAATGAATGAAGACGTGATCGGATGTCACTTTCGAGCAACGGCACGGGGAAGAGCCGTCAGGGGTGAACAACATCGTCTCTTCGTGGGTCTTCATCCCGAGCTGGCCGATAGAGTGACTGAACAACATCTTGCTGATTAATTGAGATCCATTAGGCGCAACTACCTTATATCCGAGGTCGAAATAAGTAGGGGAAATTGGGGAATTGTGAGACACACTTTTATTAAGCTCCATAACTTCAACAAAAATCAAAATATTTGCAAGTTTCTAAGCTAAATTTGTTACGGTGGGGGGGCCTAACTTCTCGCTAAAGCGGTTCTTCGAAATTGCTATCTACTGGGAAAAAAATGCATGTTGAAAAAAATATGCGATTTTGGGATTGTCAAAAAAGTTGGGGAAATGTGAGACACCGTCTGAATTTAGTCAAAAATGAAAAATATCGATACAAAATATTTATTGAATGTTTGGAAACGACATGAAAGTTATTTTCATTTAAAAAAAGCAAAAAAAAACAAGCAAAAACAAATAAAGAAAAAACAACAAAAAACAACAAAAAAACAACAAAAAAAGAAAAAAACAACAAAAAAAAAACAAAAAAAAAACACTGTCTCACAATTCCCCAAACGCTTTGATTTAGAAGATGACAAAAAATGTTTCACTTATTGAATGTTAATGCAAAATTCCTTTTGGGAGTCGAAATATCAATGTTACACGATAATTATAAGCATATTTACCTGCGCTGATTCTTCGAAAAATGTTGTGAAAATAATACAAACACGAATGCACTAAATAAATATTTGTAAATTTTTTCCCAAGTGGTCTTCGCATAGAGCTAACAAGTGCGTGTACACACACGAAGTACTACTAGAAAAATTAGCCTGGGTTATGACAAGAAGATGACCGCCCTGTGCATTCGTAACTGTTCAAATGTGGTGAAAAGTTGACGTGTCTCACAATTCCCCATGTCTCACAATTCCCCAATTTCCCCTAACATCGAAAAACAGGTGCAACAACAACTAGCAGAAACTGTAGCGCACACCGCAGATGCGGTGGAAGAGAAGGTTCATCCTACAGTTCGCAGATCAAGAACCATAAATAAGAAACGGTCTGTCGAAATTCAGAGTCAACAAGGATTTTCTCCGGTTAGTTGGCAGCTTGAACACCGAGATACTGACTCTGTTCTTGCAGCAGGATATGAGCTTGCTGCAGGTGCAGACTTTTGTATATAGCGCTACGGTCGCGTGTGCCAGGATGATGAGCACAAAACTCAGAGGCCGGGCTACTAACAACTATGCCCCACACGGTGTGCCTGAACCAACTTTAAATGCAAGGTCATAGCACATTCAATTTTTTTGTTGGGTTTGATTAAGGGGCCTAGAAATAGCGTGTAAAAAATATTGAGTCAAATCCCCCGAGCCGTTTGAAAGAAAAGTGTTTTTTATGGGTTAAAAATAAAAATGTTCAAAAAAATGTGATGCGTTTTTAATTTTATCACTTTATTTAACAAAATATGGTAAATTAATATAATATCAGTCTATATCAATACTGAAACATATAATTTATTTTTACACTCGCCGGACTTTGTATTCTTGTACAGCTTTTAGTAAGTCACTTGGGCAATGAGGGTGTGTGCTCAAAACTTTTTATTTAGCCCAGGTCGTTTTGAAATCCGCATGTACAGATTCCATGGCCTGTTCACTTTAAAATCCAAGGCCTTTTTCAATTTTACGACAAAAATTAGGGACATGAAAAAAACCGCGTGAACTTCAGGTGTAATTGAAATTTCCAAATCACAGTAGCTTCGCTGAAACTCAAATATACAATCTACGTATTTCGGGTTTAATGTTGAAAAAAACAAGAATCAACGACGAATTGAAAAGCCTTAAAGCACCTTACATATTTCAAACAAGCAATGCTACATATTCCACGCAATAAGTCGATTTTTTTTAACAGCAGTAGTTCTGGTGGTGGAATTATTTCTAATATTTCTGTGATAGCGTTTTCTGAGAAAATTATAGGAGTATTTGCACAATTTTTATACTTCTTCGTAGATGATGAATTACTTCCACTGTCTTGCCAAGCAAAAAAATTTTCCTTACAATTTCCAACATTTCTGTATTCCGACACACGTTTAATTAATCTTTTGATACAGTACACCATGTGCAAGGAAAACTGCTTGCGAAGCTACTGTAATTTGGAAATTTCAATTACACCTAAAGTTCACGCGGTTTTTTTTCATGCCCCTGATTTTTGTCGTAAAGTTGAGATAATGCCTTGGATTTGACAGTGAACAAGCCATGGAATTTGTCCATTCGGATTTTAAAACGACCTGCTAAATATAAAGTTTCGAGCACATACTCTCATTACCCAAGTAACTTACTAAACGCTGTACAAGAATACAATGCCCGACATGTGTAAAAATAAATAATTTTTTTTTCAGAGTTGATATGGACTGATATTATATTTATTTACCATATTTCGTTAAATAAAGTGAAAAAAGTGAAAATGCATTACATTTTTTTGAACATTTTTATTTTTAACCAATAAAAAACACTTTTCTCAAAAACGGCTCGGGGGATTTGACTCAAAATTTGTTTGCACACTATTTCTAAGCCCCTTAATTAAGCCCAACAAAAAAATTGGATGTGCTATGACCTTGCATTTAAAGTTGATTCAGGCACACCTTGCCCAAGAAAGGTGTCAGACCCTCCATGGAAGTTTCGACCTTAAGACGAGGTTAGCAAAATAAGAACAAAACTGAGACGGTTGTACCAATTTCGAAAGAAAAATCGATCTCGGAGACTGACTTGCCACATGAAGGAGATTCTTCGCCCACATAACATTAATTCAAGAACATGTACGAACCTGGACGAACGGACTGACGATCTTAAACAGAGGCTTATGATCCTGTCAGCGCGACTGCGACGATTCAAGAGAGCAACCGCCAGAAGAAATGACAATAGAACTTTTTTGGCAGACGAAAAACGTTTCTATTGCGAACTTGCAGATGGCAAAAACAAGACTCAAAATTATTGTGAACCACCTAGAGCCGAGGAACTGGCCAGATATTGCTCGAGCATCTGGGGTACTCATCGGTCATGCCAACTGGACACGACGTGGCTCCGTCTAAAAAAGGACAGAGTTCCACGATTACCTGGGATGAATAGTCTATCCATCTCGGCCTTCGATGTAACTCGTATCCTAAAGAAGGCTAACAACTGGAAGGCGCTAGGTATGGATGCTGATAGTCCTAGTAATTACCGACCAATCACCTGCCTCTCGACCCTCTATAAGTGTCTCACGGCTATCATTTCTGACTTCGTCTATAAATATTGTGAGGAGAACAACATGCTCTCCGAAGAACAAATAGGTTGTTGTCGAGGCTCCCGCGGTGGCAAGGATCAAGTGAACATTGACAGTGTGGCTGTGTTGCATGCAAAACACCACCAACGCAATTTGCACATGGCCTACATTGACTACCAACAGGCGTTTCCCTAAACACCCCACGATTATTTACTTGAGATACTTAAGACATATAAGATCTGTCCACGGATTATCCAATTTGTGGATCACGCTTGCGCTATAGGTTTGTTTAGGATTGAACCCACTAAGTTGGACACACAAAAACACGTCATATGGATTCAAAATTGAGGTGAGAGTGGCTGAGTCTCAACTCACTTCCCTTCTGTACATGGACCGCTACACACTTCAATTAAAAAGGTAATTGAGACTGCTTTTTCAGGTCGCCTTAGTCTTACTACAAATATAGCCCAGTTAAAGTACAAGAGAATGAACACCATCTCCTTTACTGGGACAGGACTATTCTGACTGACCACCTAGTCAGACACAATCGTCCAAATGTCCTCTGGTTGTATAAACGTGCTCAACACATGAAAATAATAGATATAAGCGTTCCCCTTAACAATGACATTAGGCTCCGATATACTGAGAAGATCCAGGAATATTCGGAGCTAAAGCAGAAGATCCTGACCGTGTGGAGGGTGAACAAGGTCCCCACCCAAACCGTCGTAATCTCCTCCACTTTGAACGTTCATGCGAGGTGCGTACAAAACTTGGAAGAGCTGGTAGCTCGAAATTAGCTACATCTAATTCAGAAGGCAGTATTGCTGAACACGTGCCGCATAGTGCGGAGTTTTCTGGGTGTGCCCTAGCGGACCGAATGAACGGAAAGAATACGCTACAGCGTATCGCTATAGTATCCACATCGTATCCTCTCCGTATCATGCAAGAAAAACTCATTAAAAAGGGAAGATGAACATTTAACTTGTTGAGATTCGGATTCTACGTGAAATTTTGAGTTAGAAGGTCACGGAGTAATTGCAATAGTTTTTCTTGAAACGATAAAAACTTTAAAAAAATATAATACCTATCGACAACGTGCGCTGAAGGCGACTTCAAGCGCATCCATAATCGATTAAGGAGTACAGCTTAAACGATGATGGATGTTTTATTATGGACGCTTGAAGTCGCCTTCAGCTCACGTTGTCGATAGGTATTATATTTTTTTAAAGTTTTTATCGTTGCAAGAAAAACTATTGCAATTACTCCATGACCTTCTAACGCAAAATTTCACGTAGAATCCGAATTTCAACAAATTAAATGTTCATCTTCCTTTTTTAATGAGTTTTTCTTGCATGATACGGAGAGGATACGATGTGGATACTATAGCGATACGCTACAGCGTATCCGTTCCGTTCATTGGGTCTGCTAGGGTGAACAATAATAGCGGCTAAAATCGCCTTCTATGGCCATGCCACGTACACGGCAGATGATTGTGGCAATAGAGTGGTCCAAAAAAGATGTTTTCGAATTTTAATGGAGACAGCCCGGAAATTTGTTCGAATCCACACAAAAATAAATCCATTTTTTTTTTGCAACAAATAAATTTTAAAAAAGCGTTGCAAGGTTTTGAAGCTTACACTATGACCTCCGAAAAATATATAGGCCCATTAGCGGCGGCTTCAACAATTTGAATTATTTTAAGACCTGAAAAATGAAAATATTTTACAGTGATTCATGCAGGTGATTCCACAGAAAAAGCAGAATATTGAATGTTAATGCATATTTATTGTACGGAAATAGTAAAATTTACTCAAAAACATTCAGTTTGCACAATCTTTATAGAAATGTGTATGTCCTAATAGCAGATAACGTTCCGCGGGACCTTTCGGAACGTTCCAGCGCAATATTGCAGGAACGTTCCCGGAACGTGTAAAATGTTCGCCGCTTGGGAACGTTCCACTCGAACGTTCCAAACATAAATGAGCGTTATTGCTATTATTATCAATAAATATCGCGTGAACCGTAAGTGATAGGTCAAAATCGATGTCAGTTTATGATACGGATATAATATTATAGTGCAGTATATGCGGTACTCAAAACTCAAAAATGATATCCATTTTTACCTACCTCTCACAGTTTACGAAATAATTGTTGTTAAAAATAACAATAATGGAAAGTTTCCCTCAGGTCCCACTAAAACTTTCCCAAGGGGGCGGACATTTTACACGTTCCGGGAACGTTCCGCTGGAATGTTCTGAAAGTGCCCGCGGAATGTTCCACGAACGTTCCGTGCTATTAGGGCGGTGTTCTTAGCGCACTGTCTTACCGCAAGAGGCACAACAGTAAAATGTCTTTTTGTCAGCTTTATCAGCTTCATATACAGCATGGAGTAATAGTAAGGAGACAAAACAGTGTGTCAAAAATTTGTCGCCATTTTTTCGGACATAGTTTAGGGGAGGACGTACGCTAAAATGTAAAGGAGTTCATCTCATTTTGAATGGAATATCTGCTGGAGCTTTTTGATTGGTGGGTTAGTCATGATTCAAATTTACCGCCAAAAATCCACCAATCAAAAACTTCTTGCTGAGATTCCACTCAAAACGAGGCAAACTCCTTTACAATTCAGCGTACGTCCTTCCCCAGACTATGTCCGAAAATTCGAGCTGCATTTTCCGTCCTCCCCCAAACTATGTCCGAAAATTCGAGGTTCATTTTTGATTCGCTTGCGTATAGTCGTTGGGTCTCCTTACTATTACTCCATCATATACAGGATCGATTGGAGCAGATTCTCGATGTGCACCTCTACACTCTTTTTTCCACTTAATAACTGTCAAGAATTACATGAAAACTCTATGTGGCTCATATAAATACCAGAAAATACCAAATAAGCAAAACGTTTAATGTTCACTAACTTGTATAAAAACTAACGCGGTTGACAGACAAGGTCTTTTGTGTCACTGTACGCACTTTCACCGTACACCGCTCAAAGGTTAACTGACGAACTCGAGCGCCACTCACAGGACCTAAACTTATTACTACCTAGATTTTTTAGAGGGGGGTATCGAACTTCCATATTTTCCCAAAGACAAGACATTCCCGTTTGAAAAATCGTTTGTGCCTTAAAATCCCCTATCTGTAAACGGTGGGTTAATAAGAGCGATTGCTTACACAATTTATTATTATTTTTATTATTCCATTTGAATAATGCTAGAAAGATGCGGTTTTTTCTGACATTTCTGGCTTTTTGTCCAATTTTCAATTGGAGTGAAGTAATAATTAATTTAAGTTAACAAAAATAATTGTTTAAACAATTTATTATCATTGTTCATAATATTTTCTTTGCTTAATGTTCTCTTCAACTGTTTGTTTATTTTTGATTAGGCGTGGCCTAATAATTAATTATATTTAGCAAAAATAATTGTTTAAACAAATTATTGTTGTTAATGACTATCTTCATCTATATCAATGCCTGATAATTACGGGTTTTTCGGTAATTTTTACCTTTCTGTCCTTTTTTCACTTAGTGAGGTAATAATCAATGAAAGTTAACAAAAAAGTTGTTTAGGCAATTTAATATTGTTTATAACTATATTTTCTCAAATAAGTCCTAGAAAGCTGTGTTTTTTTCTAAAACCTTTAACTTTGCTTTGCCTTCTTACTTTTAACAAATAATAAATGAACATTAGAGAAAACTATGTTTTAAATAATCTCTTTCTTTTTTGTGAATATATTTTTCTGAAATAAAACAGATATTTAAAATATGCTTCAAATTTTATACATGGATCATATTGAATACAACTTTCCCTTGAATGAGTTACTAAGAGACTTCGTGGGGTGTCAGAAATGCAGCAATTGTGTGAAAACCTGTTTCATACCTTTTGCACGTTACACTTGGGTAATGGGTATATACCTGAGTTCTGGAAACATTACCTTGCATTGTAAAGGATTTTCACAATCTATCGAGATTTTGAGTCAGTTTCCCTCTTTGAGTTCGACTGCAAACATCTGGCGCGGATAGATATGGCTGCAGGATTAGATATCGAACGCAGATTGCATGAAACATGAAAATATCTTAATAATTGATTATATGGATCGGGAAATTACCGGAAGTAGATTACCATCAAATTTACAAGTACTTCGGGTTTTTTTATGATCATAGTCATTTGAAACTCAGTGTACAAGAGAGCGCTGTTTTAGTGTTTAACAAAGATAAAAGATTTATTTGGGAAATTGGCGGAATTTCCAAAGGAGTTCGGCACGAGAGGAATGAGAACGATTTCAAACAGTTGCTAAGTGAATATTGTTTGATATAGCTTCAGCAGACTTTCTTTTACGCACTGATGTTTGATAAATCTTTACTAGAAAAAATAGAAAAACAGGAGAAACGTATCCAAGACGAGGTCAGACGTAGACGAGTTCATGAAGAACAAAAACATGCAGGTATGATATTTAATCATAATTTGAAAATTACTTTTATTCTGAAAATGAAAATATTCTAACAACTACCAGTTAGTAAAGCACTAACTTTTTTTTTTTGAAAGTACCAAGGAAGTTCCATTACATTTATTTCTTTCAAAATGTTTACAAGTTCTTATGGGAGTTATGTCTCTATAAACAGTAATGGACCGAATCCATTTCTAATCAAGCAGGTTTTACACTTGAAGTCGCAGAATATTTCGGGGACAGAATATGTTATGCGTATTTAAATTTGTTGCTTTGTTTAAAAAAAAAATTATTTACTCTCGAACTCGCAAGAAAATTAAAAAAATGTTCAAAATTAACAAAATGGCGACGGTTTTTCTGAGAATATTAATAGTCGATTTTCTCAAAAACTCCACGTTTCTATTTTTTCCAATTTTTTGTTTAATTTGTACTATCATAGGGAAATTACCCTGTGAGTTTTATGCGGGCCGAACAACCTATGCGGTCAGGAGAATTGTTTTCATAAAATCGAATTTCGGCATTTTTCTTTCAAACAACAACAGAAAAATGTAATATTTCCATCGGAAAACTGCAGTTGCAGTGGAGCAGCCAATTCTTTTCATTGTACAAATCTATCATTAACTATATTATAAATTGTTTTTTTTGTGCAAATTTATTTCTGGAGTTTTACCCATTATTGTGAATCTAAATTTGCATAGACATTTAACTATCACAGAATCATAGAATAAAATAATGTAGACATTTTTCGAATTTAAATTGTTCATTTCTATATAAAATTTGAAAAACAACTTAAAGGACTAGAAACATATGGACAATTTCCGTGATTTTGGGCGAACCCCAAATTAGTAGGAGAACTTTTTGTACAACTTTTTTACCTGTGCAAACTATTTCCTTCACATGTTTTTGTATCTGTTGTAAATTCTAAGAAAAATACGAAAATTCGATTTTATGAAAAAAATTCTCTTGGCCGCAAAAGTTATTTAGCCCGCATGAAACTCACAGGGTGTAGAAATGTGATAGTACAAATTCAAAAAAAAATTGACAAAAAATATAAATGTGGGTTACATAAGTTATATAAGTTTCAAGAAAAAATTGGCGTTTTTTTGGAAAATAAAGCCATCAATTCAAATACGTATTCTGTCCTAGAGAGATTCTGCGACTTCAAATGTAGAACCTGCCTAATTTGAAATGGATTCGATCACTGCTAAAATAGAACTACTATTGCAGTACTATTTTTGGGATCATAAATCCCATAAGCCCGTGTAAAAATAAATGAAATAAAATGGAAGCTTCCTGGTAGTTTTGTTCCCAAAATTGATGAGACCATATGTAAAAAATGCCATAAAGAATAAGGAAGAAAATATCCTGGTCTTTCTCATAGATAGATTGAATGACGATTACTGCCGGGAGGACTACAGGGAGATCCTTGAGCTGGCGCTAATATTTTTGGATGGCATTCTAAAGCGTGGCAGTTTTTTTCGTCGTCCAGGTGCTATGCATCAGGCAAGGTGGGTGACCAAAGCTATTTACTGCCTGAAAATTTTGCTGCTGCGAAAGGAATACCTCATGTCTCTAGCAGAAGAATCTGCATCTAAGCAGATTTGCGTTTTCCCGGTATTGATTTACATAAAGTATTGGGTTGAAGCTCCACAAGGAGACAAAGCACGAGTTCAGGATCTGCGATTAATAAAAGACCTATAGCTCTGTGCCAAAGAAGATAAGGAACTTTCTGAAATCCTATTTAACAAAATAAAAAACCACTTGTGGTACTTAACTCCACAAGCAGCAGCGTTAGCCTTTTTTGACGATGAAGTAGTGCCAGAAAAGAAAATTTTGATGCGGAAAGCTTTTGAAAGGGAAGACCAGCATCCGGAGAACTTGAAACGCCTCCCAGCATCATCCATTCATGATATTCTCACAAAGAATATCGACGCTTTTATCTAAAAAAATTCGAATGATTTTTTCACGGGCTTCCCAATTAACACATCCTTTCTCAGTAAGTCTACCTTATACAGTGAGATGCTATAATCAACTAATTACATGTTTCGAGTCTTTTTAATTTATTTAA